>JAVCKT010029460.1:0-18109 GCA_032273925.1 Rhynchotus rufescens | reverse complement strand
ATAACTCATTTTACAGATACGTATACACTCACACACACATACAAAAAAAGCCCCATCTCTACAAAGATGTCATCACTAATATTTGCTCTGAATGATGTGCAGGCAGCTCCGTAGCAAAGCAGCGTTTGCTGCAGTCCCTGCGAGCCAGGTTCGGCTTGGGCAGGATGCAGCAGGGCAGCACCTGGCCCTTTCCAGAGGAGCCGTCCGCTTCTATTTTCCGTTCATTTTAGTAGGCACATGGCTAGCAACTTTTTACTGCTTGAATTGCAAGATGCCTTTTAAACGGCTATGCTCTGCTGGTTGGTAAAAGGTTGGCTAGTCCAGTGTTTAGGGAAGGAGAGGGGCGAGTAGAGTCGTGGGTCCTGCCTGTTTTGCTTTTTATCTGGATTGTTTGACCTTACTGTGTATATCAACCTCAACAATACAAGCTTAGAATATTTGTTTTGTAATTGATTTTTCCCAACCCTTAAAGATAAAGCTTTGTATACTACGAAGTACCTATTTATGAGGTTTTTAGTACTGTACCAATATTGTTTAATTCTCAGATTGTCTAAAACTGAAAAAGGTCCTGTTTTTCGTGTTTTGTTGTTGTTTTTCCATATCATGCTATTGGCACTAAGCTCAGACACTTCAGCCTTGACTTGAAGTCCGTATATGCAGCAGAACCCGGGCAGCTGCTGCCCCGTGCCTTGTTATATGCACGTGCAGAACCGTTTGCCTTCCCCGGACCCAGACGTGTAGATTCACATGCGTGTCGGGACGGAGCGTGAGGTCCTTGTGCTTTCCCGCAGCGCGGGCTGCCGGGCACCCCGTCCCGTTCTGGGCGGGCGCTGCAGAAGGGCCGCGCGCCCCGGCACCAGCGGGGCCAGCGCCAGGGCCGCAGCGGCCGCGTGCGCTCTGCCCCGGCCGCCCCTCCGCGCGCAGCAGCTTCCTGCCTGCCGCCACTTTGTCAGTCCCTCCTGTGTCTGAAATACTGGGATTTTCACTCGTGTGCTTTCTTTTGTTTTTGGAATTTCCTAACACCGACAGATACCCTGTCCTCTCGCTCTCCTAGCTGAACTTTGTTTGTAGATTTAGGGCCTCATGCTGGGTGTTTTTCCATCAAAATTTTTGGGAGCGGAGCTGAGTCTCAAATGTTACAGACTTAACAGAAAATTACTTTTCGTATTTCCCTATTAAATTGATTTTACAGCAAATTAGTCCTTTAGAAGCAATAAGATGATTTAAAAAAAAAAAAAAAACCCTTTACTTGGAATATTTCATTCCATCAATAAAGTTTCTGCTGAAACTAGTAAGCCAGCCGTGGGGCAGCACGAACATTCATGTATGGCTTTCCCAGATGTTTCTGTTCCCCCGGTGAAAAACCTGCCTCTGGGCTGCCTGTGAGATTAGTTATCGCTTTTGGAGAGGCAGGGGCACGTGGAGCTCCCTGCGGCACGGCGCACGGCTCGGGTACGCTCTCCGGCACCGCGTTAACTCGCACACAGGTCTGTGTCACTTGGTTTCCAAGCACATCGAGTGCTGGCAGCTGCCAAAGCGCTCAGAGCCCCACGTCGCTCTGAGGCCAGAGCAGAGTTTTCAGAGATGGGAAAACACCCAGAAAGGGAACGCTGGAGCCGCGGGGGCCGTGGGAGGCCGCAGGGGACGCGTCCCGTGCCGGGAAGGGGCTGCCGGGCCCCGCTGGCGCTGGCGCTGGCCAGGCAGAGCAGAGCAGAGCTGCTGCCACCAGCCCCGCGCCCCGCAAACGTGCAGCGAGCTGGGTTGGGGGTTTCTGCGCTGTGCCGCGCTGCCCTGCCCCGCTTCCCATCAGCGTGAGCACAGCTGCAGTCACTCGGCATCCTCATAAAGCCTGTCACGTAAATCCTGTGACTTGGTCCCTCAGAAAGAGCTGCCTTCAACTCGGAATGACAGCAGCTGCAGAGGGAATGCTGTATGAGCACATCTCACTATTTCTCAGGATTTAAAAGGAAAAGAGTTGTCACTTGAACAGTTTGCTTTTGTACTGTCAGTAGTGTCTTAAAAATGCAGGAGAACTTCATTATTTTCTAGTGACTTTTATTGAATATATTCTTTTGCAGGAAACATGAGAAAGCATAGAAAAAGCAAAAAATATGAGAAAGCAGTTCATATTTTCCAAGTTAATATAGCAACATTTTAATATTGTGAATTAAGCAAGTGAATGTGAATAAGAAGCAGAGGGACCTAAACACTACATGGAATACAGAACAATGGAATATTATTTAAGTAATATATAATGTAACTGCTTCAAAGCACCCTTTCTGAAAGGAAAGAAGTAGCATAACCCCTTGAGATTGTTCTACATAAACGTAGCATAGAAAACCAGAAATTGTAGTACTGCACAGTACCATTCTCCATGTTTGCAGATGCAGGAAAATTTGTCACTAGTATCTCACACTTTGTGCAAAACTGGAGTCTTAAGGTAACATTTAGAATTGTATACATAGGAAGTTATTTGCCCTCTTTTCCCCTGTGGTTTATGCCTGTAATTTCAACCTCTGAAGGGTTTTTTTTTTAATCTTTTTAACTGTCATACGGTAGGCAAGGCAGTGTTGTTTAAACTAAGATTAAAATGTGATCAAGTACATTAAGCTATAAATTTAATCTGCTGTAACCCCAAAGTTCTCTGAAGTTGAGGAATGTACTTGAGCAGCTCAAAGTCTTTGATTGTACAGAACAGCGTAAAAAAACCCTGACTGCTCAGGTTTCATCTGATTGCACGCAAACAGTCGTCTTCCTGTGCTGTACTGACTATATCAATTCATTTGAATGTACAAAGAAATAAACAGGGAAGCACATTAAAGTTTTAAAGTCTATCTTGCCATGAATTTCTATCAAACCTAGTTTAGCTAACAGAAATCTGGGAGTCTAGGCAATTTCTGTGCATTATGAGCAACGAAAAATTGAAAGGAACTGAAAGGAACAGGTTAATTTGCTGTGTTTTTAATGCTTGTTTTACACACTAGCTGGCTTTATTTTTTGACGAGTAACAGTGCCCGTTTTCAGCGTTAATATAAATGTTTGTGCCTTTTCCAGATGACTGCGCTAGAAGGAGCTGCTGGTGACGTCGTATTCAAGTTTGAACCCTTTGTTCTTCATGTGCTGTGTCGAGAGCTGCAAGATGCACAACTTCTGGTAAAATTACATCAAGCAACAATGTGACATTGTTATTTCACCATATTCCTTGCTGCACAAGTAAAAGTATTGGCTCCTGAGTAGATTTTAACAGTAAGAATATTCCCAGATGTACTGCATGTTTAATAACTAGGGTAGTAAAAATAAGCTAATGAAGAAAACATAGCCTTAAGCTTACTAGAGATTTTGCTGCACTTTTTAGAAAACAAGATTACTTGACTACTTCTGTATTTTAGCTGGAGCAGGTTGGCAGGTTAAGAAAAAAAAAAAAAGACAAGAAATCCCAGAGAGCCTGTGTTGCTTTCATTGGCTGAATATGAGAGTTTTTTTGTAAGTCATTTTGCTGCTTGCCAAGCCATTTGGCTCCAGTGTTCACCTAATTGAGTAGCACCTTTGCCTTCTGCTTTCCCAGAACAACTCTGGAGAGCCTAAGGTGTGATGGGTTTGTTCCATGATTCATGTAGAGGGGAGCTGGTGAACGTCTCTCACCGAGGTGCTGCCCATTAGCTGTGGGTGCTGCACAATGGCCTGTAGCACTACCAGGGCTCCAGCAGCTAAAACAGTGCAGTGCAAGGGAAACACGAGCATCTCACCTGCGTTCATGGTTTAAGGTAGGATGATCAATTAGCAATGGTTTTCTGAGAACCAACCACACTGTCAACTATTATTGCATTAATCTAGGGAAATGATTTTTAATATGTTCTTGACAAACTGAATTCATGACTTGCATTGCAATTTGTAATGCAGTCTTGCTGTGAAAGTGTGCATGATCTGTTTGACATGTATTTGTTCTGCAGCTTTCTGTAGCTATCGATTCTGGGTTCAGGAACTCTGGTATTACAGTTGGCAAAAAAGGAAAAATTATGATGGTAAGGACTTCTCTACTTAACTATAAATAATTTGAACAGATATTTCGCTAATGTTTGCCGAGATCTGAATAGTAAGGTGAAAGATTGCTACTTCACAATACTGTGGTGAAAAAAGATATGCTTTACTTGACAACAAATTAAACAATTGTATGCTTGTCTTTTTTCTTCTTGTAATGAATTTCCTATATTTAAATAACCCCTATAAAATAAAATATCTTTATACTAGATGAATACTTAAATGTGTGTTTTAGGCTGTGCGGAGCACTCATTGCTTAGAAGTTCCACTGAGCCACATGGGGAAACTCCTGGTCTCTGAAGAATATATTGAATTTCTGGTACACACAGCAAATCAAAAAATGGAAGAGAACATGAGAAGAATTGACAGGTTTGTTAGATTACACGAATTCTATTGATGACATTAAATGCATAAGTGAAAAGTGGTTAGGAGAGGCTGTGTAAGAAGAATTCTATGTGTTTTAAAAAAAAGGTTACAGATCTGAAATGCAGGTTCCATTACAGTCTTCAGAGCTCAAAGTTAAAGTGTTTATTTAAAGAAAGCCTATAAGCAGTATGGGTTTGCAGACTGAGTTTGTTATTAAGTAGCATTCAGTTTTCTTTTTCTATTGATAACAGGAGCTCTTTTTTTTTTTTTTTTAATACAGGAACAGTTTCAGATTGCAATGCACACTTTAATCACCTACAAATTTTTACAGTTTCCAAAATTGATGATTGATTAAGGAGATGGAAGGCTACCTAGATTTGGGGTCTTTTATATTTTTGTTTCCAAATATGAGGAACAGAACAGGCAGAAGAGCCAAGTGGTGTGAAGATCAAATGGATGCTGCAGATGCACGTACTTTACTAAGACCAGTTTGTTTTTGTTTGTCCATTTAAAATCTCTGTAGTTGTCAGAGAGGTTTAAAGTTACTACAAGTGGTAGCAGTGCAGCCGACTGCAGTTGTTTATTAGACACTGAAGATGATAACGATTTATGGTTTCTGTAAAGTTAATAGGGCCTTAATTGCACATAGGTACATCCTTGTAATTGATTTCTAATATACAAACATTCGAAAGAGAAGTGATACGGCATAAACATGACACATACTACTGCTCCTAATTTTTCTTGTGGTATTAATTGGTACATTTAAAGTTTAGTAAAAATTTTGTTTTCTTTATGCATTTCTATTGAATTACAAAATCACTAATTTCTTTGAGTAATTTAGCAGATCCTACACAAGTCTACAACAACATTAACTGCACATTTATTTCCTTCTAGGTTCTACAACTGCTTACAGTTAGCTTTGAAGCCTGCCCCCGGTGCAGACAGCTCGCCCTCCGAAGAGAGGGGGACGCATCTCGACGTGTACGTCCGCAGGAGGAAGAGAAAGGCCGTGGGGAAGCGTGGTGGGTGCGCCGCTCCGGGTGACCACAACAAAGAGATGGAACAGGAGGATGACCCAGAAGGCAGTGTCGATATTTTTGGTGAAATTATGGAGTAGACCAAGACATTTGAAAGTGTGTGTCAAAGTGAACAATTGTACTGCTCTTCATAAGAGATATAGATACTACTCTGTTCTAAGTGGTTCTAAGTAATAACACTTATGGACGTTTACATAAAGAAAGTGATTAAACTTGTGATTAAAACTCAGTTGTGACTGAGTTTTATGTCACAGAAGCATGGAGAAAAAGACATTAAAAAAATGGAATTTATTTATTTTAGTTTGTCAGTTATTGCAGAAATAACCGTTCTGATACAGCCGTTGGCCACATTCTCCATGGACACTGTGGGAGCAATCTCCTTCCAAATGCTGCCGTGCTCCTTCTCGTTTCTGCAAAGGAGCGGAGTTGTGGGAGCTGAGTTACCTTGAAGACTGTTGCACGAAGCAGCGTGCAGCAGCACAACCAGCCAACGCAGGGCCGTGCTGCAGTCAGCCAAAGCCAGGGACCTTCTCTGGAGACGAGAGCAGGGACGGGAGCGTCGCACGCCGCAGCCGGCAGCTCCCCCTGCCCCTTGCGCCACGCAGCAAAGCTGACACTTGTTTTCCTGCACTTTGCTCTTTGTCCCGGCCTTTAGCCCCACTGCTCATGTGCTCTGCTTCCCTTGGCTAGCAGCCGTCAGCCTTATTTTTCTTTCCATTTTCTAGCCAACACTGTGTGCTGATAGTTCGTTAGTTCACTTTTATATATTTCTCTGTGGCCAGCACCCAACTCCAATTCCACGCATCAAGTAAAATTTCAGCTGTAAGTTTAGAGCAACAGGTTTTCGTAGCAGGCTTTAAATCACTGACGTAGGCTCACTGTTAAATATGAAATAGGTGCAATTTTTTGTGTATTCCTACAATGTACACTGGGAAAGTTTCTCAGTATTGATTTGGGGAAGGTTTTTTGTTTGTTTTTGTGGGGGGGCAGGGGAAGGAAGGTGAACTTGTAAACCTGAGTAGCAGTGAACTCTCAGCTCTTACATTTTATGACCTGGTGGTTGCTGACATCCATCACAGGACTGACTGGAGGAAATGGTTGGACTGGTGCAGTACCTCCAGTGTGTGTCGTTAGGGAACTGTCATTGTTTCCATTACATAAACCTACATCTTGGGGGCATTTTAATTCCACTGTAAAAAACCTGGCGTACTAGGTGGCAGCAAAGGGAAAAAATAATGGGGGCTTTAAAGAGATTCTGGAAACCCCGCTGGGCTGCATTTCCAGAGCAGGCTCGCCAAGAAAAATAAACTTGTGCCCTTGAGTATTAGTTGTTTGTGTTTCTGTGTGACAAGCGGTGCAGTTTGGTGTGATTTGTGTCGTGCTTCCCATGGGCCTGGGACCCGCACACCCCGCTGTGCCGCGGGGAGGCAGGAGCGACGCGCATCCTGCCCCGTGCAAGAGCCGTCAGACAAGTACATGGACATGTGAGCTGCCCTCGCTGCTAACTGCAAGGAAATGGAGCCGAACAGCTCTGCTCTGTACCCCGTTGAGCAGGGGGAGCGCTGGTGGGGCTGCAGAAGGGCCGCAGTGGAGCTGGGCGCACAGGACCTCCTCGGGCACGTGGGACCTCCCCGGGCACCGCGCTCCCGCAGCGCCTGCGTCCCCAGCGCTCCCACGGCCGCCCGCACCTCTGCCTTCGGGAGGCTCTACCCAAGAGCTTCGTGTGCACGTAACGTGGGTTAAACACTATTGCACATACTGCGTGCTATGGTTGCAGAATGTCCTCATTGCTGCTAGAAATACACAATTTTTTCACAGTATGTTGGTAATTTATTTTTATGTAATTTGGTATTAAGGAGGATGGTTAGCATCAGCCGAAAATAACACACAGTGTGCAGGGCATTTTTAAAGGAACTGCTAAGAGGAAATCTGTGAGCTTGAAGAATGGGTGTTTGTGTGGCTGGACTGGCAGGATCCTTGTGTTTCGACGGTGCTGCTGAGAGTGTCGAGCTCCCTGCAAGGACAGGGAGCAGCGCACGGACAGGATGGAGCACGTGCCGCCCTTGGCTCCGCTCCCGGCCTGCCCCGTGCTCATGGCACTGGTGCAGGTGCCACCTTTAGTCAGCTTTTCTCTAGAGAAATCGTTCCTGTGTACATTTTTTGCATGATCACATAAAAGAACAAAACAAAAACAAAACGGTGTTTTCAAACCAATTGTTGTTCAAGCTGAACACGATTTCACTCCTCAGATTAGCTGTATCTGCTGTTCATGGCTGTTGTGGGTAGCAGAGCAGAGGACAAACTCCACGGTGCTGTTTAATCACTCGGTGGTTTTGCCTGGGCTGCCGCATCCCACACACGTTCCGTGCCGGATAGGAGCAGCGCCGCTCCAGGCACCATGGGCTTGCACTGCCTGAGGTGCTGCGTGTGGCCCCTTCCCTTCCCTTCCCTTCCCTTCCCTTCCCTTCCCGTCCCGTCCCGTCCCGTCCCGTCCCGTCCCCTATCCACAGCAGCGGAGGTGCCGCAGAACCCCAAGCTCAGAGCGCGTGAGGATCCCCGTCTCGCCTGGCCCTACGAACGAGCAGCGGCTGTTTCCCTCTCTCTGCGTAACCACCTTTGAAATGAGAGTTCCCAGTATTTTCTGACTTGATGTGGGAACTGCATTCGGCAGTGCAGTGAGCGTTTGCAGATGGTTGTTCTGCTATTTTTAGTCATTGGTAACGTTTCAAAATTCCTTGTTTTCAAGTTAAAATGCAGGGCTGCTGCAAAAGGTAAAGGTAAAAAGCTGCATCAAGACTTTAGGGGCTCTCCTGATATGTGTACGTGTTTGTGTGTGTATGAAGAGGATGAAGTTCATAGGAAAGCACAACCAGAGCAGCATCCTGGGCGGTTTCCAAAGAAGTGCTGAGAAGAAATTCCTTAAGAAATTCAAGGAAATTAGAAGAAAAAGAAAGCAGGCTTGTGCACCTCGTTGCCCACCTCATTGGTGCACCCCAAGAGAAAGTCGCCGAGAGCCATTTCCCTAAACCTGCCTGTTCTGCTGTGACTCCAGCAGCTTCGTCCACCCCCTGGGCTGCAGGCAGAAACATATACACGTGTGCACCCACATACGTGCACACACACATACATGCACACACACATACATGCACAGGCACACAGGTGTGTGCTCACAGGCCGCGGTGGAGCGGAGCCGCCATCCCTTCCGTTTGACCCCTTTGTGGAGGGGATGGCAGCTCCTCACTGCACTGGTGCCGGACAGAGGGACACACCAGGGAGCTGCCAGGCAGCCTGGCCTGGCACTAATAGTGTGGACAAAAATCAGGGACTGTTCACAGGTGCAGTGCAGCTGAGTTCACGCATCAGGTCTGCGTTTTCCACCGCCCCACATCGTGCGGAGCCGTGCTTTGGAGCACATCTCCCACAAGGCTGTTTCCTGGTGCCACGGGTCCTTCTGCCCTGGGGGCCGTGCGGACGGAAGGGGTAGTGTGGGGGATCCGCAGCACTGCGTCCTGAGATGGGAGCCAGAGCAGCAGCGCGGGGCTCCCCGTGGCCGCTCGGCCGGACACCTGCGCTCTGAGCGCAGCCCTCGCGTGATGCTCAGCGAGCTCTGTCGAACACAGCTCGTTCAGGGAGTGTTTGCACCAAGCTCTGCGCTCTGCGTCCTGCAAGTGGTGGCTCAGCTTTCACGGGGTCGTTAAACACTTTGGAAGGCTTCTCTCCTGCTCTCCCTTCCGAATCACATCTCAGGCCCAGATTTTCCCATGCGCCCTCAGATGTCCTTGCAGCACCAGGCAGCGGTGCTGCATGGAGCGGAGCAAAGGCTGCAGTGAGTGGACCGCCGGCTGTGCCCCCCACACATCCCGTGGCACCCGGAGCTGCCGGCACTGTGCTGGCGTCACAGGCACCGACCGGCCGGGGCTCCCTCCCAGTCCCCGTGCCACCAGAGCATCCCGGCGTGGGATGCTCCGTGGTACCTGCACACAGCCAGGACGATGCCTGCCCCATGGCTGGACATTCCTGTTGGGAAAGCCCTGTATCCCTGAGCACATCCATGTGCTTGGCACCGCGCTGCTGCTCTCCTTCCTGCCCCGCCAGCCGCTATCGCCGGGAATGGGAGAGCAGCCACAGGAAAAGCACCTGACGAGCAGCGCCTGCCTCCCAACATCCCTCTGAAATAATAACGATTTACCAAATGGCTAGGAAGTTGTTATAATTCCTTTTCCAAATTATTGCTCGCCCTTTAGATTAGAAATGAGGCCGAGGTTAGCAATCAGCCCTAAATGGAAGGATTTCTGAAGGAGCGGCACTTGTCTGATTGTGAAGTGGGACCATTACTGCCTTGATTGAGCGCTCCGCGTCGCCTGATTCGCGCGGCGCGGGCGGCACATTCACGGCCCAGCGCAATCACGGCCGCCTCCCGCCCCGCGCGCCGGCTCGGGCGCCCGTGCAGCTGCCGCCTCCCGGCGCCCGCACGCAGGGCCCCAGCAGCCGCTCCCGCTCCTCGCCGCCAGCCTCGCTTTGCCAGTCACCGCCGCTCTGCAGCAGACAAATCTGCTTCTGAGCCGATCTGCGGGCCCAGGCGTGAGCCGCGCTCTCGGCCACGAGCTCCGGGAGTGCTTTGCCAGCGCTGGGACGGTACCGCGGCCACCGCCGGCCACGGAGCCCGCCGCCGAGAGCCCCGGCGGCGCGACGCAGCCCCTCGCGCGCGGGACAACCCGCTCCGCGCGGCCCCGGCGCCCGGGAACCCGCCGCACGCGTGGGCGCTGGTGGTCCTCTCCAGCGCGCCCCTTTGGTTCCGGCTTTACAGTAAAATTACCGGCAGCAGTTTACAATTATGGGGAACAATAATAACTGCACATGCTTTCATCTGCACATACAATTACAATAAAATACATGCTTTAATAGGATAGTGAAAAATCTGTGTTTGACCCATACAAAAAAGTAAACATTCTTGTTCTGGATACTATATCATTATCACAACAAAGAGAAACTCCTGAAATCTGATGATTTAAACATCTGGAGAATGTTAATCACTTCAAAATGACGGATGTTTTTTATTTTAGCTTTTGACAGACACACTCCTTTCATAGATAGATGATTATTTACATAAATTACATCATCAATGTGAAAAAAAATCAAAAATAACTTCAAAGGCTAAAGAGCTTAATTAAAAGGAGCCTTTTATTTCCCCCTCGCAGAACAGGATAAATACGGGAACGCATAGCAGGAGAAGGTCTCTCGTCCTCGCTTCCAGCCTGGCACGGGCTGCCACAGGCTTCCCAGTGCGCGGCTCCGCAGCGGCGCTGCCCGGCGGCGCTTGCCCTCCAGCTCCGCTCCATGTCCATGCAGGAATCCCAAGGGCTGCAGGGGCGGCTGCTCTGTGCCCAGCTGCAGCACTAGCACGTGGGGCACCTTGGCCGGGCAGTCGCCTGGCTCCACCAAGCGCCCAAGGCTGCTGCACTTGGTGCTGAGCTGATGGCTCTACTGAGTTGCTTGCAGTCACCACCGGCTGGGCTCGGCAACCGGAGAGCAGCTGCATGGGCGGCCAACACGTTCCCGCATCCCAGAGTCGGGAGCTGCTGCATCCCAGAGCTGGGGGCTGCCGCATCCCAGAACCAGGAGCTGCTGCATCCCAGAGCCAGGGTCTGCTGCATGCCAGAGCAGGGGATTGCCACATCCCAGAGCCAACGGCTGCTGCATCCCAGAACTGGGGGCTGCTGCATCCCAGAGCCAGGAGCTGCTGCATCCCAGAGCCGAGGGCCGCTGCATCCCAGAACCAGGGGGTGCTGCATCCCAGAGCCAGGGCCTGCCACATGTCAGAGTTGGGGGTTGCCACATCTCAGAGCTGAGGGCTGCGGCATCCTGAGCCAAGAGCTGTTGCATCCCAGAATCGGGGCTGCTACATACCAGAGCCAAGGAATTCCCACATTCCAAAGCTGAGGGTTGCTGCATCCCAGGGCCGAGAGGCTCTCACATCCCAAACCAAGCGCTCCCACATCCCCGAGCCAGGGGCTCCCATAACCCAGAGCAGAGGGGCTCCCACATCCCAGAGCCGAGGGCTCTTGGGCGCAGCAGCTTGGGGAACGGTGCCTCATGGAGCGCCCCTCTGCCCGGCCTCGCGCGCCTCGCGCTGCCGCTGACCCGCCCCAATTTAGCTGATCCGCTGCAATTTCCTCCTACACGGCACGCCGGGCTGCACGCTGACCTCGGACAATTTGTCTTCTCCCTGGGAGAAACATCACCCAAAAGGAAGCTATTAAGTCAAGAAGGTAATTCGGCAAGAGCAGCCCACTGCATAAACACAGCTTGACCTCAGGTAATTTATTTCTGTCCTTCACAAAGGAACCTAAGAGATACGATGGATACATTTCAGCATCTAAATAGGTGAATAAAAATGGAAAAGAAAAAGAATTTTAGACAGATTTTGTGAGAGGTTTTCTTTAGTATTAGAAGCTGAAAAACTGAGGAGAATTGTTAAAAGAAAGTCTTTAAAATTTAAAAAGAGATTTTGTGTCTACATTTCACACCATAAACATCTGTGGATGGCAGAGTTCAGTGTAGGGATCTGCTGTGCAGGCATCTGTCATTCACCTCCCACCATGAATGTGTCAAATTGTCTTGATCCATCGAACATTTAATATTGTGGAAAAGCCTTAATTTCTTGATTTTGAGAATTTGCTAAAAGCTGGGCATCAATTTAAAAAAAAAGGAAAGTGGCAGGAAATAAAATGTTGAAAGAAAACTGAATTCCAATGACTCTGGGTTGCAGGAGGGGTCTGTCTTCATTAGTTAAATGATTCATTAATACTCTGCTAATATTTTGCTTAGTGCAGAGCACCGGCGCTTCCTCGGGACTGACAGAGATGGATGAAGGTGAGCCCTCCTCGCAGGGTGCAGGGTGCAGAGCTTGCAGCCCACATTCTCATGGATGAGGGAGCAGGCGAGCTGCTCCCGCAGGGTCCCACAGCCCCGGCGGCTCCTCACCCCTGTCTGCAGCACAAGCACCAGGGCCGGAGCCCCCGGGAACTCCCCAGAGTCCAGGAAGCAGCTGGTCGGGAAGGGAGGGATGTGACGCAAGTTTAATGTCCCCAAAGCTGGTTTGGGGAGGCACAAAGGAGGCACAAAGCTAGGGAACTCCCCAGTGCAGTTCTGCAGGGAAACTGCTGGGACGGGAGCCCCCACAGCGGGTGGTCCCTGTCTGGAAGAGGAGGACAGGGAGAGTTTGCGCTTCAGAAACTGCAGGTTTGCGACGTAGTCAGAGCTTCCCGCACCAGCAGAGCAGAGCGGGACAGTGCCACGTGCTCTACAGCCAGCTCACCAAACTCCCTCCTCACAGCTACGCATGTGAAATGGCTAATTGCATTTATCGATGGGAAGGCGCACGATTCCCAGGCTGTAAGAGCAGCTCCCTTACACGCCTGGTGTTTACACGTACATGAAACAACCCACTTTCTGCAAGCCCCAGTATTTCTGGTTCAGGGAACTCGGCGATATCGACTGCTGCCCAGCTGGCCGCGCGTGGGCCCCACGAGCTTGCTGCGAGCACCCAGCCCCGCTGCAAAACCTCACAGCTCTGCTTGTTCTCACCAGACGAGCACGAGCGCATGCGGCTGACAAAAGTAAAATCTGCTTTTTGTTCCTGCTCTTGTCATCCAAAAGGGATTTAACAACATACTACAGGCTCTCCAAAACCTCATTGAAAAGCATGAACCAGAGGAGAAAGACAGTTCGATTTGCTAACTTTTGACAACCTCTTTGTTTCTCACCAAAGAGAAACCACCCTCACCACCAGCTGGAAAGACTTCTTTATATTTTGTGCCAGGAAAGTGAGTTTGTTTCGTGGCAGGAAATTATTGTGCATTCTTCCCTCCTTCCACGTTTTCCACTTGAAATTGTAAATTCTTTTCACAAGGGGTTCACTCCATGTGCTCCGAGCCAAAGAGCTCCATTTCCTGTCCAAACCTTCCTCCTGACACAGTGCAAGGAGCTTTGGTATCTCCGGGTTTATTTCTGGTGGAGCGACTCACAGCAGGCGGGTTCTTGGGCAGCCTGACACGGAGCACAAACCTCCCGTTAGCAGGAGATGCTTCGGACCTGCCAGCTCCCACTTCTGGCCGCTTCCCAGCAAGGATCGTGGCAGGCAGGCGCCCTATGGAGAGGGGACTGCTCACGCAGCCCTGTTCTGAACCAGCTCCAAGACCATGGAAAACACTTTCCCCTTCGGACAAGGGCCTTGGCAGACGGCGCTCGGGACATGAACAAGGGTCAGTGCTGCACGTTTGGCCTCAAAAACTCCCGGATCAGAGCCCAGACAGTCCAGATCTCCATAACAGCAGAACGTCTCCTCATGAGCAAGGGCTACAAAGTGTTTTAAAGAAAAGAATGAGAATTTATTCCCATGTTTCATAACATTGATTGTATTGGCCATTTATTGTTTCAATAAATTACATTGTCTGGAGTATAATTTCCTCAATACGATAGCTTTATCTTGGCAGTAAACATGCTTAATAAAGCAAGGGATCATCTACTGCCTTTCACCTTCACTCTAACTCTCCAGTAGCAGTCATTACCTCTGCTGGAAAAGAAGTCCCCAGATACCTGTCAAAGTGTCAAGCTGGAGAATAGGTCAAGTTTGTGAGCTCTTTGAAGATCAACTCGTCACTACGTATTTCTATGAAGGGCCAAAGAACTTTCTAACATAGTATGTAGCAGCTTGTAAGAGCTGCTGGAGTTAACCTGAGCTTAAAAAAAAAATTAAAAGCAAAAAAAGAACTAGCAAATCAAGATGAGTGACAAAAAGTGATTTCCTGAGAAGATTTAGAATATCAGTCAACAGAAAAGCTATTGAGCACAATAAACACAATTGTTTGCGAGAAGTTAAAATAAAAACAAACAAAAAACAAACATAAATCTTTGCATTCAAGACTCTGGGGGATCCATGCTCTCACCTCCACTTTCCATACATTTTTCTAGCTCATACTGGACTGACAAAGTAACTCATTGCTAAACTGTTTCCTTCCCCCAGAATACAGTCAGGCTGAAAATTGCTTGTAAGGATTTTCGGCTGCCCTGGTGAGCCCACCCTCACGGTGCTAACTAAAGTGATCACAGCAAACGTTGCCTCTGCAGCCACTGCCTGCACAAGCCTGAGGAAGCCCTGTAGGAAACGAGCCCACATGCCTGAGCTGAGCAAGCAGAGTCACTGGCGTTATTAACCACAGGTGTTTACAATTGCATGTCAGATCCTCATTCAGGGGCTTCCTACGGATGCAGGGAATTACTGGTGTATTAAAAAAACAGTTGCCGAAATTCCACTATTTTGAGGTATGTTGATAAAAAAGCAGGCTGACATACACAGGACCCCTAAAATATCTTCGATTGTTAGCGTCCAATTTAATTTTAAAACTTGCACATCTGCTGGACAGCTTGTGTTAGCTTTGCAAGTCCACAAAAAAGCACAAATAAAACTGAAAATGCTCCATAACTGCTGGTGTGCCTGCCCAACTGTGTGCATGCAAGTTGCACACCGGTTTCTAGCGCCTGAAGAGCCATCTCGAATAACTCACTGCAGCCGCCTGCACCACACCTCTGTCTGGAGGACTGAACGTGGCGTTGTCAGGGCCTGCTCCAGGGACCTGGTGACAAGGGAAAGGCCAAGGTACCAGACACCTCTGCACCCCAGGCGAAGGGAGTCACAGCCAGCACCTGAGACCAAAGAGAAAGCCCAGGGCAAGACACAGTGGGAAGGATCATTTATGCTAAGTGGACGTACACAAACCCACTGATGGGAAGCACTCCAGCATGCCAGGGTGGCTGGATATTGTCTTTGATCATCTTGATTGTTGTCTTGATTATCCTTGAGCAGTCGCAGTGACCAGGACATGTCCCTCAGGCCTGGAAGAGCCCATGTACCAGCACAGGCTTTGGCGTCCCACACCCCTCACCCCAGCTGGTCACAGGAGCCTGGTGACCCCACTGTCTGCTCTGAACTGCCACAGCTCCATCAGGAGCGTCCATAGGCCATGTTTTCCCTTGCATTAGGGTTGACATTGCTGTGACAAAATCATTGTGATTACACCCGAGTGCCACGGGAAAGCTGCCCCAGTTCCTTATTCACACATCCCTCGCGACGCCCAGTAATGAACCCTCTTTCCCTAATGTAGGGTTTGCTTCTCCAGTTCACTCCCATCGGCTCTGTAGATAACCGTGGCCTTGCCTTTCCTTCTCCACTTCCACTAATTTTCAAGGGTCTGCAACGTATCATTGTGGAGTTCTCCTGCCTCTGCAAAGCTGAATAAACCCTTTTCACACAGAGCTGCTTGGGAATAGGATATATAGCTGCTCCATATCGTGAGTGTTCAGGCATTTCGATAAATGGCTTACAGTATTCCAGAGACAGAAACCATAAAATATTACGGGCATTAAGGGTAAATCTCAGATGCTCCAAAGTGGCAGCTGGATTATTATGTGTCTTTCTAAGTCTCCCAGCTTAGGGTGTCATTCACTTCAGCTAACCTAAACAATGTAGTTCCTTTGAGCAAGCACTCAAAAGTGGACTGCATCTCATCCTAGCTCCCCTGAACATCCTTTTCTTGGCTTTAATCTAATTAGGGTTTATCCAATGCAGATGTTGAGAGCTCCTGGGGTTTCCATGCTCCCTGGCCGCTCCTGGTCCCTGGGTCTGGTGATTTGGGGAAAGACGAGGCAGGTTTGGCCCATCAGCACTTGAGTCGCTGCATGGACTGAACATGCCGGCCACACTCCGCGCTCCCCTTCAGCACAGGGAGTGATGTCCAGCTGCCCCCAGCTCAGCCCTGCTGCCAGCCGCGGGCACAGCCTATGTATGCGGAACAGCCGAGCCCCTGCACCGCAGCGTGTGCCGACGCAGCGCGGCCACCCTGTGTGCACACTCCCCGGGCACCCCAAGCCACAGCGTGTGCTGACGCAGCTCAGCCGCCCTGTGTTCGTGCTCCCCAGGCACCCCTGTGCCGCAGCGTGTGCCGACGCAGCTCGGCCGCCCCATGTGCGTGCTCCCCGGGCACCCCAAGCCTTGCTGGGACACCGACGCTCCGTGTACACATCTGGAAAGCACATCCCATTCCATCTCGCTCACTGCAAAAGGCTGCTGCAGTTTAGTCAAATTAAGTGCACTTGCTGCCTCACCGTGGTGCTGCACCATGCAAGCTCTTCTTGTTCTCCAGGCATAGATTTTAGCTGAGATGGAAATAAGGAGCCACTAGAAAAAGCTTGGTACATTTTCGGAATACATCTTATGTGAATCCATCTAGCTATTATTCAAGTAAACTTCCCTTAGCTCGTGAAAAGTCTCAGTGAAAAACCGCTGCTGCACCAGCATTCAAATGGATCTTGGCCCTGGTCTATCATGGCCTGCCGATTCCGGGACCCATGTCACTGCTGAGGGATTCTGAGACACCTCCGCTTGGAGAAAAAAGCTATTTTCTTCATAATCAGCAAAAGTATTAAAGACAAAACAGAGAGCAGGCCACTTCAGGAAGAGAAATATAGTTTTTCTGCAAACCTTACAGATCACTTATCTGTAAGCAGGGACATGGGGCTCTGAATTCTTGTATTCATTAGTACCTGAAATCCGCACGCCATAAACAATCCATACCCCATCTCAAAGCAACATGTCTGTGTGAGTTACCAGACAGCAGCACTAAATCAAGTCAGAAGCGCTGGCAGCATCTGAGGTAGGAATCCCCCCGCCGAGACAGGACCTGGGCTAGTACCAGAAACACTTCTTGTGCTTAGGTCATTGTTTGAGTAAATTGAGGATAGATGGTGGTTTCTAGTGGGATATCAAGATTTAGGTATTTGATGGAGAATGTACAACTGGAGCAAGCAAAAGTAAACTGTAAAAAGAGTTTCCTAGGTGTATAAATAAACATCGACGCTAACACAAACAGTTATATCAGATTGAGGCTAGTGCAGCAGACAATAGCTGTTGTATTGTCTCATTCTTACTACAGGGAGCACTGTGACCTTTGGGGATTATGATAAATCAGCTCCCGATGACAATTCAAGTAAATAAGAGTAAAAACGATCTGTGATTACAGCTCAGGGACAGGACTTGCGAGGTTTGATGTCTGTCTTTTGCTTTCCCATAGATTCTCTGTACGAACTTAAACCTCTCCAACTTTTTGTGCATTACTTTACCTGTCTTTCAATATAGTGAACTACATATATCCATTTTAATGTGCACTTTAATGACTGTGATATACTCAAAATTGCAGGTAAAACATGTGTTAACAATAACTACAGTACCAAAACCTCAGCTTTATCTGAACCTCTTGTACTGGTGTTGTGTTTTTGTGGATACTTTCAGGACAGCTTCAGGTAGCTGCTTTCCAAAGTCAAGGATAAAAGAACTTTTCAGTGTGAATCCTGAGTTAGGCTGAGCTTTTACAAAGCACATCAAAGTTAGGCTCATGTCAGGATTTGGTGTAGATTTTTATATACATGGCACTCTTAAAAGAGTGTTTGTATATCTCAGCTATCAACAGAAGTAGCTTCAAGGTCAATCTGAAGAATTTACACAAGTCAATATATAAAAATGAATTCTCTGGCTCTAGAGAGGAGAGGAGAGGAGAGGAGAGGAGAGGAGAGGAGAGGAGAGGAGAGGAGAGGAGAGGAGAGGAGAGGAGAGG
>JAVCKT010029456.1:13666-27524 GCA_032273925.1 Rhynchotus rufescens | reverse complement strand
CTTGTCCTATCACTGGTCACCACTAAGAAGAGCTTGGCCCCTTCCTCCCTACATTCTTCCTTCAGGTGTTTGTACATGTTGATAAGATCCCCTCTCAACCTTCTCTTCTCCAGGGAAAATGTTTCCTTGTACGACAGATGCTCCACTCCCTTAATCATCTTTGTTGCTCTCCAGTGGACCCTCTCGAGAAGCTCCACATCCCTCTGGTACTGGGGAGCCCAGAACTGCACACAATGTTCCAGGTGCAGCCTCACCAAAGCGGAGTAGAGGGGCAGGATCCCCTCCCTTGACCTGCTGGCAACATCCTCCTGATGTAGCCAGGATCCCATTGGCCTTCCTGGCCACAAGGACACACTTCTGGCTCATGGTTAACTTGATGTCAACCAGGACTCTCAAATCCCTCTTGACAGAGTCTAGGTCCCTCTCCCAGGACTCTGAGGTACCTCTCAACAGAGCCCTTTTGTCTGAGACCACACAAGTGATGAAGAGAGCAAAATGATTGCTTCCTGTCTCTTGCAAACCATGCTCTTTTTCACATATTTTGATGCAAATGTTATTTTTTTCTCACTGTTAAATTAGTCATTATTTTTCAGATAATGATTCAACAATCCTTTGCCAAAGCAATGGTATCTTGTTCATCCTGCATTAGCTTTGACTTTGTGTTTTCTTCATTCATTTTTCCCCATTATTTCTCTCATTTTTCTAAGATAATTCTGTGTCCTTGAATCCTGTTTTTCAAAGTAATTTGACTGTCCCATCTTCATGCTGTTATCTGTCAAGTCATTGATGACACCATGCGTAGGATGGAATATCATCCTCCTTCCATTCTGACAGGGAACCAGTGATAACTAGAAGATGACTGTGGTTATTCAATAATATTAAGCATCTGAGTGGAATTTCTTTGCAACAATGAATTAGTGTGAAACAGTATAAATATCAAGTCAGAGCTCTGTATTTGAATGTAAGTATTTAGTGGCAAGAAAGGGGTAATTTTCCATGAAAACAATAGATTTATTGGTGTTTTGATTGATTAACTGTGATTTAATTATATTTTTTTTTGATCTATACTACATATAATATTGTATGTGTATTTGAAATATTAGACTTAAAATGATATAACAGGTATCTATTAACATATTACAATATTCTATTAACAATGAACAGTATTTGCTGCAGTAAGATCCCAATGTCTAAAACTGTATATTGTTTCCTAAAAGTCTGTGAAAGAGAATTCTGTTGTGGTTTTCATCATGGTCTCAAGGTCAAGTGATGGAAATTTAATAGACTTTTCAGTCAGACTATCTGTGTATCCTCTCCTCATTATACAAAGGAAATAATGATAGAGAGGAATTTAATGGAAAACAAGAGTTTTTCTGTGAGAAGATCTGGCTGAAAAATTAACTAACTTGCAAAATGTGATGTAATAGATGCTTTCCTTTTTAAATAGCATTGTAATCCACCTTAATCTGTAGTTTATATCATGGCAAGAGATTCAGTCGAAAGAGCAGAAGCAGAATTTTAAAGTTTGGATTCATCTCATCTAACTACTGCCATCTAGAAGTCAGTTGTCTAATCAGAGTGAAGTATTTAAATCCTCTCTATCATTAATGAAAATAGAGAAGCATATTTACCTCTTCCTCAAATAAATTGGATTAATTTAAATTTATTAGAGTTGCTTATCTTTCTCCATTGAATAATAAGAGAATCTCAACACTCTTATTCTAGACAGTTAAGTGGAATAAATTCTAGTTTATATGGAGAGGGAATATATTTTAAGAGCTAGAATGAGCCACTCTTACTTTCCAGAATAGGAATACACCATGAATAATATCAGGAAAAGTCAAAGTTTGCATATGAATCTCTAGTAAAGCTTATCAATTTGATACCCTTATCAATGTAAAAATAACAGGTTTTACTTTTAACAGGTTTTTACTTTTAACAGTCTTTTTTCCCCCTTTATTAATGACATGAATTTTCAAGGTTTATAGCGAGCATTATACTTTCCACTGAGGTACAACAAAGGCTACACTTATCTTCATAGATCTTACCATCCCAGCTATAAGGAAATAATAAAATACATATCCCTACCCCTACTTCAGTAACATATAGCTAAAATTATAATACAACAGAAGTAGCAGACTACATATATTACTTGGATGCACATATATTCTGCTAATGTTGTCTCAGCACTTTATGTTTTTTTCTGAGGCAATAATATTGTTAAAAAATATCAATAATCATACCATTTACAAATGCAGTTCTACTGCAAAATAATCCTTATGTAGACCAGGTTAAGGAGAAAAGGAAGAAAAAAAAAGAGAGAGAGACAAGAAAATGGAGTACCACGTTTGTCCCTCTTTCTTAATAAATAACCATCAGACTTGCAAAATTTAGCCATTAGTATGTCTATGTAGTATGTCATGTGGAATATAATTAGGTGATAGTCCTTGCAATGTCCTTTAAATCTTCCCTGGTCCTTTCTTGAAAGTTGGGAGGCAACATGACATTTACTTCAAATATTTACTTCTGGTACCTTGGAAAGTCTTGAGCAAAAATTGCACTTAATAGGCAGTTCATGGTAAAAGTGACTGAATTGCAGTGCATTGCGGCTGATAATATGGATCTATTTACCCGGTACTTGGTTAGAAGGAGAAAGAGGAGCTGGGGGAAGTCTGGGAGGATTGTCTTCCTAAAATGAATCTGCTGAGATGGAAAGAATTCAAAAGGTCAGCAAGGCATCAGGGGAAGTATTTGTAAGAGAGAAAAACAAAACAAACAAACAGAAAAATACCAATATTGCAAGTAAGCCCAGAACTGTCAGATATTTATTTAAAGAAAAAAAAAGTCAAAAAGAAATACGTCCAAGATAAATATTTCTAGCTAGGGAGAAGACAGAGAAATCTTGGCAGGTTAAAGCTAGAACTATAACACATACACAAGCACATTTAGTTATATGGACTATGCTGCTCTTGATAAATAATTTCTATATATTATACATAAAAATATATCAGGAAAGTTTTGCATGTGGTTAGCAGTGACTGTGCTAGGCTATAGCAGCTGTGCAAGGTTATTATTTTGTGTGTGGATCCATGAGACTAAAATATGTAGTCCCCAGTGAATTGAATTAAACAGTTGTTTCCCAAGCAGGGCTGTGGAGGCCAAAAAAAAAAAAAGAAAAAGAAAAAATAAAAAGGGATATCCTTCCAGATTGAAGAAGGGAATTTATCAGAGTAGCTTCAAACCCTTTGGACTGAGATCCTCCCAACTCCATCCTTGTCCCTCTCTGCTCAGATTCCTAACTCTATCTGTCTAAATCTGTCTCCTTTTTTTTCCCCAGCTGTTAATTCCATGCTTCAGCCTCTTGTCCTGTCCTAGCTCCTAACTTCTGCCATAGCCCTTGCACACACACCCATTTTTTTTCTCTCCCTGACACACTGTGTCCCTTCACTGTGCTGCACTCCTGCATCCTGCTCCCCACATCTCTCCTTGCTCCGCAGCCACCAGTTTCTCCTCCCCTGCCCCCACAATAATCGTATCTTGCTAGACTCCAAAAGAGGGAGCAGTGAGACCACAGAGATGGTCTCCCTCCTTTCAGCTGCTGCAGCATGTGCAAATGCAGGTTGCAAGGTTGCAAGGTTGCAGGGGGAGGTGTGCTCCATATGCATCCCTAGGGATCCTGGCGCTGCCTGGATCCTGATCCCAGTGCACACGGAGAGCACAGCTGACGGAGAGCACAGCACACTGTGATCAGGCACACTGCTGCTAATCTAACCACTACTGTGCACCACCAAGCTGTGTAAGCATCCAAAGCTTGGGCATATTTAGGAAAAAAATCTTGTTTTTTCTGCCTGCAGTAGGCAGCATGGTCCTCAAAGCAGCATTAATGTCTTGCCCAACCTGGATATTCAGGGCTTTCTCTAAAATGTGGAAGTAAAAGCTGTAATGGTATGTGGAATGACAGAGGATCTTGTCCATTAAATTATCTGGTAAAGGGCTATTCTGTGTAAAAGAAATGACGAAAAGAACAAGGAAAATGACAAATTAAAAACACAGGCATTAACGAGTAAGCAATAATGAAGACAGTAGGAAGACCAGAACTCTTCAGCCACTGATGGATGAGCCATTAAAGGAGTTACTCAGGCACAGCCTTGAAAACTGTCAACCTGAAGTTTGCAAATTATAAGAAAAAGAAGAAAAAGATAAACATGTGTATAGTGGGATAATTGAGGGGGTTCGTGGGATGTTTAAGAAAGGAGCCAAAGATGGGGAAAGGGAGGCATCAAGCCGGGTGGAGAAAGAACAAGTATGGGCAAATGAAGAGGAGGGAGGATAAACAGCTTGCAACTGAGGTCTGGTCAGTTTCTTTGTCCATCTGAACTCTGTGCCTGATCGACACAGCTTATTCTATAGACTATTTTTTTTTTCTGTGTGATCTCTGTCCTAGTATTTATATTTATTATATATTTATTATATTTATTTATTATATATGTATTTATATATTTATATCTATCCTATATTAATTAATGTGTGATTGCAACTGAAGGAGAGGCCTATGGTCATGAGGCCCATAGGTGTTGGTGTCACAAACTGGAGAGACCAGTGGGCAAGAGAGTTCTGTGTGTCAACCTCTGGATAAGGAACTGAAGGCCATGGGCTTATAGGTCTTTGTCTCAGCAATTGGAGAAGGTAAGGGTGCAGGTACGTGGTGCGAGGGATCTATGTGCCATCAAGTGGAAAGACCTGAGTGTGTTATTTTTTCCCCAATGCTTTTAATCCACTGTGTTTGTGTACATGCAATTTGCTAGGCATTCAAGCTAGACTATCTGGGGAGCGGGAGAAGATTTGCATCTGGAAAGATTCCAGGCCAATATCCATTAGACAAATCAAGAGACCATGCTGATATTCAAGAAGTCTCTGACAGTGGATGCGCTTGCAAATCTAGAGAGTGTGGACAGGTGTATTTTCACTATTGAACCTCAATTCTGATCAGCTAGAGGAGAAGAGGAACAGGATGGAGCTCTCTATACTTGCATTTTATATATGCTATGATAGTTTTATGGGTAGAAGCTGCCAAAGGGAGCTCCTGCTCTGAGGTAGTCTCTGTGTCTGACTCTGTCTGTGTCCTCTGCCCATGTATGTGTGTGTGTGTGTGTATATCTCTGGGATACATATGCAGCCTCACTACTGGCCAAACCTGCAAACAGGAGAGCAACAGCTGTGTCCGTGGCCTTGGAATGGAGAATCCTTCAGGGGACCAGAGTGTGCCTCGTTGAACTTCAGCAACTGGGAAGGAAGAGCCAAGGAGTCCACTGCATTTCAGCAGAAACCAGAACACTCTCATTAAAAGTTTATCAGAAAAAAAGTATGATTTTATTTTTTTGCACTAGGAAAAAACATCCTCTAGAAATGCTTTTAACAAAATTGCGCAAAGGTAAAACCAATGGAAAGGAAATAATATTTGGCAGACTTATTTCTCCTGCTTATGTAATTCATTGTCTTAGAAAATAGAAGGTATTAATTGTCCTGATTCTATCATTTCACATCCGCTATGGTAAGGGAGGGCACAGGAAAAAAAAAGAAGGTGATTTGAAGATTCCAGATGCTTAGATGGAGCCAAAATAAGGATGCATACCTCAGATGAACTTTGCTTTCAAATAATTAGTTTCCAATACTTCAGTCACTGAATCATCTCTCAAGGATTTTCCTAGTAAGCTTTTAGCAGTAAATTTCTAGAACATGAAATTAATGCTTCTGCTAAAATTTAAGGACCTCTATACACTATTTGCTAGGTTGACAAGACAAAAAAAAAAGATTATTTCTATTTCTAGAGGCAATAATGAATTGATACACAGTGGCCTCATGATTCGTTGCCTTTTTTTAACATGTGGGTGGCAAGTAGATTGATATTTGGTCCCAGCAAGGGGCAGAAAACCAAGCATCATCCAGCAAATGAAACAAGTAGACAGAGAGAAGAGGCAGGTGAGAGAGGAAGCAAGGTTTTACAGGATTACAGGTTTAAGTATTTAACCATTTTTATACAAAAAGCCTAAGGCTGATTTGCAGGTCATGGAGAAGTGCCAGGTGTGCCGTGATATGAAGCACATGGCTTCTGCACAGCTTTTATTACTGACGGTAGTTTTATTTGAGCCAATATCTCCCTCTCACCATAAACTTTCAAGGATGCATTGCACTTATCAGATTTGATTCATTTCTTACAAACGAGAGGTGTTATCTTTTAATCTTCTATGTTAGCAGAGAAATTTGGATTCCGTGCTTTGCCTGCCTGCTGGGCCCTACTGTTGACAAGCTTGCCTAAATTACATTTTCTTTGGTTGGGGAAGTAACACATTGCTTATATCAGGGCTGTGACTGAAGCACAGCACATCAGAGAAGCACAGCAGCACTGTGAAGCAAACATAGATAAAAACAGGACATATTTGTAAACAGGTTGGGTGAATCTCTTGGTTTTCATTCACCTGTGGTGAAAGAATGAATGTCTTATAAATAAAGCCAAAGGGGAAGATGCTAAACATACTGTTTTTGCTTCGTAAGTATAGACATCCAAAAAAAAAAAAAAACAAAAAAATCCCCTACTGTCACCTGCAAAGCAACATGAAGGGATACCATTAAAAAAAGGAGGCGGGGAGGGCAGCCTCTAAAAGCAAAATGTACTTATTTCAGGAATATCGTCCATGACAGATTTTCAGCGTCTATTTGTGCCAGGGATATTTGCTTGATTTGACCACATTAGGCAAAATTAACTTCTTTCCTGCTAAATCTTTCTTCAAGGGAAAGGCATTTTGTCCTCCTACTCATCCACAACCTGATCTCACATCTTGGATGCTCAGCAGAATAGAATCATCTGAGAGATCACTTTGCATTGCTTTCCGACCCTTAATACATAGTGCATAAAGATCCTGCGCCAAAATGCCTGAAACTCAGCCCAGTCTGAGTATGCTCCCTGCACAGCCTGTGGACTGATGCGAGCTGGTAAATACAACCCATATTGTATTTACTGTCTCACATTGAAATCCCAAGAAAAGGCTGTAAGGGAAATACCTGTACAGTTCCTTCATTTTTCCAGGAATTCGCTCTGTCAGGCATGGCATAACTTTGTCTGCAAACACAGAGATTTCCAGGGTCATTTGTGCTTTTCTGGGCCCCAGTCCCCCATCACTCTCCTCTTCAACAGTAGAGGTGGGATCCTCTCCTTTCACATTTCCAGCTCCCACATATCTAATCTAGTCAGATGCTTTCCATAGTCAGTGGAGAATGGTGACTCCTGACAGCTTCAGAACTATCTGAGAAGAGGAAAACTCAAAAAAAAAAAAAAGAAAAAAAGCTGATAAGAAAAAAAATCTCATTTTTTGTTAGGCTGTTAACAGCCAAAATTACAGAAAAACAAATCCTTTACATTGTCTGTCTTTTCTTCTCTGTTATATTTTCCGTCTGTCCTGTTTTCTCTTTCTGTGTTTCTCCTGCATCCTTGCTTGGATGTTTGCAGAAAAAAATTACTGCTGTATAAACCTTCTTGCAGGACGGTTGTTTTTTTCTGATCAGGAGACGAGAGGGAGATGATGTCATCTTAACACTAATTTGCACTGAATTTTGTGCTGCTATTGTAGGAGTTAATGTCCCTATTTTCTGCTGTTTCCCTCTTCATCTGTTGTGGGAGTGTTTCTCTATGCTCAAATCAAAACAACTTTGTCTTTCCTTCTGCACATGTTTTTGCACTATTTTCTTGTATGTGGAATTGTTGCTGCTGTCATCTAGTGATAAGGAAGGAGCACAAAGGTTACTGCAAAATCATTTAGAAAGCAGCTTTGTAACAAGCTTCAGATAATCATTTTGAATCCTTAAGGAAGATTGTTTTTGGCTATTCCTTTTAGTGGTGTACAAAATATGTGATTGTAGCAAAGGGTTCATTATCTCTTCACAAAATAAATGATCATAATGGTCTCTTAATAAATGCATATTGCATTGTATTACAGCAGAACCTCTTCTGAGATAACAGGTAATGGGGATATGAAAAAAAAATGTTGTGATGTTAGTTTTAGAGATTTAAATGTCAGCCTTTAAGACAAATGTTTTTTAAAGACTGAGGAAAGGCAACAGACCCTTAAATGAAGTGACCTCAGATGAAGTTCTTGCTAGAAAGAAAACAAGGACATTGTAAATGTTAGGATAAAAGAAAGGGAATTGATTTAATATACATATATAAAGATTTAAATAAGTTATCAAAAATGAAGTTATATATTATTTTCTATTCTCCACACTATTAGCACGTTTGTCATTTTCGGCTATATCTGCATATAGATGGAGTGGAAAGCAAATATTACTCTCCTAGAAGTAAGAGTTTGATACAAGCACATTTTCAGTGAAGTGAAAAAAAAGTTCGAGAAGATTAAAAACTTTGTTCATACTCAGATATTTCACATTAAGCCAGACCTAAACATTTACAGTGCCTTCTTCCCCTGAGCTACAAATTAACTGTATTAAAAAATACTCTGCTCCCCGGTTAATGCTTACCTGGTGTTCCTTGGAGTGTAGTAAATGGGTCTATTTTTACGCTAAAAAATAGAGCTGGAATTGAGATTGTGTTTGTCTCTCAGGAGGCATGTTTCCTTTCAGCAGTGAATAGACAAGTAACAAGCACTTGGTCACTGGTTGTTTAAAACTGCAAGACCAGCTTTGTCAGGCTTGTCCCTTTCTATTTGTGTGTGACATTGGAGAAAAGGTATTTTGGTAAATAAATAGGCAAGTTCACTTGCATGCAACATTGCACTTCACAGAGCTTGTCAGTGTTAAACATCTCTCAGAACTACATATTGGAAAATGAACTCGAAGTTTCATAAATGGAAATCTCTCCACACTTGCACATATATATAGCAAGTAATGGTAGAAAGGAGGCTTAGATGCCTTTTGCACGCCCCTATCTGACAGACATCTAGTCTGTTAGAACATTTGAGCCACAAAAATGAGAAAGCTGATGTGCCTGCTACATGCAATCCCTGTGAACAGAAAACTCTTAGAATCTTCAAGACGAGAGTCTGGATAAAATTACAGAAAGTGAAAGACACATGAGAATGATCATAATGGTCAAGGCATTAACTCACAAAAAGGAGAAAAAAAGCTCAAGATCCTACTCCATAATGTTCAAGATCCACGGGAAACAGGTTATGGATTCCTCTCTCACCCACTCTGCTGCTATTTAGGATATGAATTTGTAACTCTCTGATGCACAATATTCTATTTTATTGTCTAGCTTGGTTGATGTAATGTTTCAGGATGTAAAAATAGCAGTATGAATGAAGAAATTAGATGTCAAAAGGGATTGCACCTAATGGAGAGGAGATTAGGAGATCTAGGAGAAATAATAAAGCTGGTATCCCACGTCCTCCAGAACAGTACATCTTTTTTTTTTTTTTTTTTCCTCATAATATTGTTTATAGTAGATAGAAGTCCTATGACCTAATATCCGCAATTTTGAATGTTGACTGTTCAGACAAAGGTATTTGTTCACACTCCCTCAAAAGCTAATAGATATAGATAAACCATTCCAAGAAAGCATTCAGATGACTTATTGCAGACAAGCATTATAAGGTGCGATGAATCCCCATACATTGGTGCCCACGTTTTCAATGGCAGCTGTGGGAGTTTAGACATTAGCTTATATAAGCTTATAGTAGAAGCTTAACTTTCAGACAGTTGCAGTTAAGTGACTTAAATCCCAACCAGAGCAAATAGTGTGGTCCTGTTGAATGCAGCAAGAAAGTGCACAGCAGCACTTGCTTTCTCCACATGTAGACACAGGTCTTGCTTTATGATACAGTACGCTGTATGTTAGAGAGTACTTAAAATTCGATGTCCCAAGCAGTTGAGTCCCATTCAGTACCACTTCTTAAAAACTCATAGATGTGTCAAAATATTTTTTGGGTTGAAAATTAACCAACAATATGACTGAAATGCAATGTCTTTTGCTTAGTAAGACTGATGTAGAATCTCATGATTACATACAGGAATATCTGATTAATACAATCTTTGTATGTATAAAATTATACCTATTACAGTAGTGGATTACAAAACTACAGGGACTTTTTCTTCTTTTTTCTTTCTTTTTTTTTTTTTTTTTCCTTAGAAATCTCCATGGATGATCATTTCCTCTGTGAAATCTTTTTATCCTCTACTACAGGATAAGTTCTGTCTTTCTCTATCACATAACCTAGAAGATGAAGTGATCTGCAACAGAATTTGTAACTATACTATTGATGTATCCATGCAGAGGCCGATCTTAACGACAGCAGGGTTCCTTCAAGAACATGTATGGATCATTTACTTTTACAGTTCTTTCACTTATTAGAAGCTTACAGTCATCATTATAGATGTGCTTGTGAGCAGATGCTTTCCCAGTTAACACATTAACTCCCAGCGAAGTACAGACTGCTCACTTGTGCTGTCATCCAAATCCAGAGAAAATTCCTACTCATTTAAACAGGCTCATATGGGTTTGCTAGATTTTTAACTGAACTTTATAGAGAAAGATCTCCAATAAGATCTGTTACAGAAGCAATTAATTAATTTGAAAGTAATTGGATTTAAAAACTTATTTTTAAAAATGTTTGCAACAGTTTTTCTGTTTTTGTTTGTTCGATTTTTAAAGGAATGTGATATATTGAGAAAGACATTTATTGATATGGAATATTTTGGCAATATGCTGTCACAACATATTTCATCTTTCATATAATAACTTCTACATGGCTTAGCATTTATTGGGAAAATGGCTTCAGACTGCTCAGTTTTAGGAAACAAAGGTCATGTGAATACATAGTTCAGGTAAATATCCTAAGCAGCATGTTGCTGGTTATACCGATGCTGTGGAAGCATCTACCCATTCCTGTTCCACTGTGCTTACAGAGATGCAAGGTTCGGGGACCAGGAATCTTGCTCACTTAGAAACACAGCTGGAAGCATAATTTATTCCAAACAATTTTATCTTTTGGATATCAGCTGGGTAGCAAGAGTGTTGATTGAAGGCATGTAAAATGAGGCATTGAATATAGTCTTTGGGCGTCAAGGCTCATGTTACACAGCTGGCGCCAAAACAGAAATAAATTCTCAATTTAGTAATCTGTGCATTAAATAAATTTATCAAAATAAAGAAATCCATGAAATGGAGATTTCATCTCTTTTAAACTTTTAATCAAAGGCTTAGTGGCAGAATGTTGTAATGAAGACCCCACATGATCAAGTCTTCATTACTTGAACACCAAATTCATTAGTGTTACTATGAAGTTTCATAAATTATTTAAACTAGCCTTGTCAAAATAAATGAACAAAGTACATTCTGCAATGCCCTAACATTTCTTCTTCTCTTTTTCTGCCTTATTCCCATTGTGCTTAGTTGTTTGCTTGATAGATCACAGAATTGGTTGTTTCACAGTAGAGATCTGCTTCAGTGCCTATTAATGTTAGTGGGAGTCTTACAACTAAGCTTGGTGGGAGTTTGAGTGGGCCCTGAGTGTCCCAGTATCAATGAAAATAAGTCATGTTCTATTGTTATTGCTAATTAGCCTGCAAGCATTACAGAGCAGGATCTGTCTTTGACTCTCTGATTGTACAGCACTTAGCACAATAGGGCCTCCATTCTGATTGGAATAGCTCCATTAATGCAATAGTTCTCCTGTGAATGCAACTATTTTTAATCTGTGCCATGTGCTCCAGGTATTTTTAATTAATTACTACTCAGTACCTGCTTACCTTTTTGAAAGTTTTAATCTGTGCAAGACAGTGTATAAATAAAACATGCCATAAGATCTGTCAAGGAGATGTTATCAAGAATTATGGGACCATTGTAAAAGCTTTCTTAATAATATTCAAATGTTCAGAACAGGAAAAAATATGATTGAGAGATAATTTAATATATTTGTTTAATATGCACATATACACACAGAAGAAAACATATAAATATATATATATATGTATCTATGTTTATGCATAAATATGTAAGAACTTTGGGCCAGACTGTAAATTGCTACATATACAGATGAGCAGCTGGCCATGAATTCCTTGAGAAGTGTTCTCTTGGACAAAACTGAAACAGCAGACACCCCAAAACAATCAAGAAGAAGAAAATTGGAAAAGTGTTGTGTTCCTGAAGGGATGTAGCAATGAATGCTTGATATTAATTGATATTAATTCTTAAAAAAAAACACACTCTTTTTTTAAGGTTATGTAATTCTATTACATTGAGTCAGAGGCTGCATCTTACAGCCACATTAGACAGAAAGAATGTAAGAATTTGATAATGTGAGGCATCGATAGGAAAACTAAACTCAGGTCACTCCTGCAGGTCAGTGTTCCTATAATACATTTGCAATTGCAGATACTTTAATTTCTATGGGATTACTAATACAAAATGAAAAGGAAACTTAATGTTTGAACTTGATTTACAGGAAAGTAAAAACAGACTTTACTCCTAAATACTTAGATACAAGATTAAAAAAAAAACAAAATAATAATCAACAAAAATAATCTCAGAAGATATTTTAATGGAGAAAACTAAGTGATGTAGGCCTATGTGCAGCATCTGTGTTTCACAGATATAAAGCATTCTTTTTACTGAATGAATTCAGCTTTGGAGCTCCATAGGAACATCAGGCAGTGAGTGTAACTGCTTGGGAAAAGGCAATATCCTTATATTTCAATCGTTCTGCTTTGTTTGACTGGATGGACTGCAATTAGTGTGTGTGCAATCACTGTGTGAAATTAGTACAAGTATGTATGTGTGAAGTTTCTGACACTTTTCTCAATTTCGTAGTGGCCCCAACTTCATAGTCTCAGGCAAGGCTAGCCTTTTTTTTTTTTTAGTTATTGTTGATGTAGCAGAGTGATGAATAAAATATTACTTTTCCGCATAGTCATTGTCCAACTGATGGGAAAGGGAAGCCATAGGCTTAAATGCTAAATCCTCTCATCTTGCTCCTGCACCTTCATAGGATGAATGCATAGCCTCTGACATGGCCATGCACTCAGTAGCAGATGAAATCTCTCACAACCCTGTTGCATGGGGCAAATAGGACTCTGTAGTCACAGAGCAGTGGATCCAAAAGCAATTTTTCTTGTGACGTGAAATGAATTTGTGGGAAGCCCATTCATGGCCAGTCCCTTAGGAAATATAATCACAGCAATATCCTTCATGGTTTTTATTTGGCAGGAGGAAGGGACAGTTGGTTCCCAGAAGCACTGTTTCAGTCTCCCTGTTTGGAGATTCTGCCCTGCATTGCTACTTTCCTGGAATACTTTCATCTAAAATAGTAAGAATGCAAGATTTCTGTCTCATAAGACTTTATATTCTGCAGAAATTCATAGGTCTACCAGAGAGGACTGGCATGGTGTAATGCCACATTCTGGCTCAGTTTGAACCCTTATAGCAGATAAATATGAAATGTCATAACAGATGTCTGCTTAAAATGCAAGGGCTGTGCTTGTGCATCTTATGTAAGGTTCAGCATCGCTTGTTCTCACAGTCAACGTTGAAGTGGGTCTGGCTCCCAGCCCAGGCCTCTCACACAATGATTAACCTGAGACTGCATGCCACCATCTGGTCCTGTCTCAGGTAGGAAACACATACAAATGACTGAACAGTTATGCTTTTCCCTCTGTAAGCAGAATAATGTTTGAGGAATGACACCTTTTTTTATTCCCCAGAAGAAATGTCTTGAAGTATTTCTCATACAGTAAAAGTTACAATTGGAATTTAATTCTCTCAAAAAGCTTGTTTATCCCTCCCTTCCTTCCTTCCTTCCTTCCTTCCTTCCTTCCTTCCTTCCTTCCTTCCTTCCTTCCTTCCTTCCTTCCT
>JAVCKT010029455.1:22894-41211 GCA_032273925.1 Rhynchotus rufescens | reverse complement strand
CAACTTATTTCACCAAAAAAAAAAAAAAAAAAAAAAAAAGATAGAGGACATTTACCCACTTGGATGCAGCCCTGTGTCACTTGCTCTAGGTGACCCTGCGTGTGCAGGGGAGTTGGTCTTAAAGACCTCTGGAGATCCCTTCCAACCTTAAGCATTCTATGATTCTATGATTTCTTGGTGCTTCATGCCCAGACAAATTCATTGCTGAAATGGGGAGCATAGGGAGTCTATCTGAATATTTTCTCAGGATCTGTCTTCCCATGGTAAAATAATTTCCAAGGCTGGAAGATGAACACAGACCCCTGTGTTTAATAATACATTGAGTTGGGTCTTCCATGATTTTGACTAGTTACTTTATAATCCTTTCTGTATATTTTAACTCCACAGCTTCCTGCAATCATTAATTACAGGATACAAACTTGGCAGAAGAAGATTTCCTTTCTTTTTTTTTGAAGGTCTACTTCACAGCCTCACTGGGTGCCTCATGCAGTGGGTAGAACTTCCGATTCAATTTTCACCTCATTACCTTTCAATTGCCAATTGCCAGAAGATTATGTTACCTGATTTAGCTATATTCACACAGAGATGTCTGGAAAATACCTTCACTTATAAAGGTATAACTCTGTAGATAAGATATTCTTTAGTCAAGTCAGCTGGCTGACAGCACCAAAATATTGCACTGGGCATGCTTACATCGACAGTCAAACCCAAATATGAGTCTGCTCTTGAAAACATTCTTGTCACATGTACTCTTTGTGAACTCTTGTAGACTCTTTCAAGACCATAGGCACATCTTTTGCGAAGTGAAGCCTTTTCCTTCAGTTGAAGCTTGAATTTTGGTGGGGCTGAAGATGTGACAACTTATTTCAACCCAGTGGATGAACATCGTTATAAGTGCTCCTGTACTTTGACTTTTTTTGGAATAACATATCTGTATGAAGGAAGCAGAATTAGCCTGAAGTCTCATGGAGCCCACCAACAGTTCCTCTTCCAAGCTTTCTGTACATTGCTGCAATTGCAGCAGTCTGTAGAACATTTTTTTTTTCCCTCTATGTCCTGATTCTGAAGGAGAAGGACATAGGAGATTTGGGTTATATGAATCTCCTATACTATGTTATATACAGTGATCATCCAGAACCTCGGCCTTACTCTGATCTGTGAACTCCTCTTAAACCTAGTAGAACCACACCAGAAGAGGTGCTAATAGCCTCTCTATTTAACATCATCCAATGCAGTCATGATTTTGTGTAATGTAATATGATAGTAGCTACAAAATTCCTTCTGCGCTACCTTGTGATCTCCAAACCTGTGGTGTCACTTTGTCTCCACTAGACCAAACTGGTAACCTCACTGGTAATCATGCACTCAAAATGCACTTTGTCTTTCAGTGAAGAGAAAAGCTTCTCTTTTCACTCTTCTAATGAAGTCAAGGACTTTTTAAAATGTCCCAAAATCCATTGTTTTTATTTTTCTTTTAATCTGTATTTTAGTCAAGAACAACATTTTATGTAAGGAAAAACCACATCTTGTTGACAGAATACTCAATTGCTTGCTCCAAGTCTGTCAAGGCCTTCTGGAGGACTGAACCTTTGGACTCTTGACTATTTGTAATAAGATACATAAAACTTCTGCATAAGGCTTCGAGAACTGGTATGGTTAAAGTTAGGAAAGTAATTCTCTAGGAACATAAGCCTCTTTCCCCAAAGATCTGTTTTGCTGCGTCTTTGAGTCAGTAGATTCTTTAGCAAGCAAAACTAATATTTTACTCCTGTTGGTTCTGCAGAGCCAAAGCTGTTAATGGAAAAATCATCTCGATTCAGTTCCAGCTCATGCATCATCAGCAAAATGGTTGGGCATATTCCAAAAGCAGATCTTTTGGGGAGGACTTAAGAGGCACACACAAAAGATTTTTATCCAAAATTCAATTTGTGTTCTTGGTAATTATTGAGTGGGAGGGGGACATGTTTCATTTTATAAACCAAATGGATGCAGTCTGGAAGACATTGAGTGAAACTAGAGAGTGAGAGAGAATGTAGAACTTCACCATTTCTATCAAGCTGATTTTCTGATGAATGGCTAAACTTTTATGTGAAGGTTGTTTTGTTCTGGCTTGCGAAAGCTCTTGAGTGTGGAATGAAGGATGGGGAAATGCATCTGCACCCAGAGATCAATGATATTCAGGGCTATTTTCCTTTTGTTAAGTTTGCAAGGAAATGGTGATATTAAAGCACACAGCTGGACTGCTTAATGTTTAAAGGTTGAATACAAAACCCAAAAACCTGGTGTTTTACTTAAATAGAAAAAAAAAAAGTTTTTTTTTCCTTTTTTTCCTCTGTATCTTTTGTCAAAGGCTTATATTAAAAGTCTTCCCATCCCAATCCAGACCCAAGCATACACTGTCATTCCTTTTGCGGTATTAAAGTTTATGAAGTACTCAAATTTGGGGGTTCCTTGAGTTGGTCTCCTTTCTGCAGCAAAGCAGAGAAAGAGAAGAACACAAAAAGGTCTACTTTTTGTACCTACCTGCTAATCCTCTCAGTTGAACCTTTTTTAGGGCAGGATAACTAACATTTTCCCCAAACAGGTGGTCAAGCTTTTAGAGGCAGGCAAGTCCTCCTGAGAGGCTTCTTTGGATCCTCACACCATTGACCATCAGGAATTACAAGCAAGGGACACTTTGGTGATGGAGCTTTCCTTTCCTCAGCTTCCCCTTCTCATTCACATTGGTGCTCTTCAGCAAGGAGTGCTTCTTAGCTGATTTGTTTGAAATCTCTTCGATACTTGGCCATGGGTTTCAGTAGTCCTACTTTTATAGTAACTTTTTCAGAGAGCTCCATCATATTCTTTTAAATCTAGTCAAAATTAATTTTAAGATTATTCTTAAAGGAGACAAGCTCTCCGAAACTTTTACTATTTAGATCTTAAAAGAGGCCTTACCTTATACTCCTCTCTATATCCACAGGACAGTTTTCTCCTTATCTCTTTAGATTATTTACTTATCAGATTCCTTCCGCTGTTGTTCTCAGGCTCCATTATACAGATGTCAAATTGCTATCTTTTTCTCAAGGGAAAAATATTTTTACTCATAATGTTACAGTTCCTCCATTTTAGTAATTGGATAGATTTTATTGGTCTCAATAATTAGTAGCAACTCTAGGAGCTGAAGTGGTGAATATTATGAACAGGTGATGGTAAAGAAACAGCTCTAATCATCAGCTGTTAAAATGGATATGGAATATAGGTGTTCTTCCCCAGGGCAGCACAAATAGATAAATAAGAATGAGTCCTTTCCAGACCATGCAAATGTTCCTTTCACTGGAGAGGCTGGGAGCCTGTTTTGCAATAGCCAGAGCAGAAGTTTTCTGTCTGCAATATTGTGCTTCAGTATGGTTCAGTTGACTTACACAGGGTCAGGACTGAGTCTCTGAGCCTTAAACAAGCCTAAAAGTTCACAGCAAAACGCCTATGTGCTCTGTAATGAGCTTGAAGAGAGTAACCCTCCTACATCTGTGCTGTTTTTAGTATGGCTATGGGCAGCCAGGTACTACTGGGATCACACCTATGCACCATGTCTAATAGCTTGTCATCGTGCCCACTGAATATTATGATTGTTCCTCATCCATCTGGGGCACAAGCAATCAAGTTAGGCTGAGCTGTGGTTTTACAGTCATTAAAACTATGTCTGTGTGCTGTCAGATCACTCAGCAGTACGACTTTGATGTAGATTGTGCAGGGAATCATAACCGCTCTGCTTTTAAATTAGGCAGGACTGCAGGGTCTCCTTCAGCTGTATGTTCATATGCCAGTACTACATCTCCACTGCAGGAGAAACTGTGAAGTCTGAAGTATAAATTTAAGCTGCCCAAACTGTTTAAACACATTTGAGCTCGTGGAGTCCATGGCTGCAATTTTTCTATCTTACATGTGAAGCCCTAAATTTGGAGTGATTGCACCCTTCAGCCACAATTTCAGATGACTACCTTAACTATTTAAATTATTTTAAATGATTTTACTTGTATCCTAGCAGGATGTAAAGGTGGCAATCTCTAGAAGACAGTGTGGTAGCAAACATCTGGGGGAATGATGATCGCCACTGGCATAGCTGTCTGAAGCATGAACAGGAGTTTACAGTTGTGATATGTGGCAAAATAGGGCTAAAATGCCTGAGTGCCTCTTCAAACTGGTAAGAAAAGAATTGAAAGAGCTCAGAAACCCTAAGAATCTTGCAAAAGTTTCTGTTTATATTAATTTCTCTATTGCAGGAAGGAAAAGAAATAAATGCCACAGGAAACAGTTTTGAAGGAAGCCAGAGAAAGAGGTTCTTGGCAGCTAATCTGCACAGCTTCGTGTCAAAAAGGCACTGTGGATGCTGAATGCTCTTGAGTTCCAGGTAGCACTGGAAAAATCAGGAGAGAGAAACAAGCTTAGAAAGTCCATAAGATGAAAATTGATGGAGGCTAGGGGATTAAAGGGAGGTGTTGCATAGATTTGACACAATGCGTTCTTCCCCAAAGTATTTACATATGTCCACTGTCAAAGACAAGATCCTGGAGAAATGGATTGCTCTTTGGATCCATTATGGCAGCTTTTACTTTCTTTCATATTCAAGTGATTCTCTCTTGGCTCTCTACTCTGACCTACTTAGTCATTTTTATGTTTTACATTTAACTTCCCTCCTAAAGTGTGACTTGGGCTGAATATCCATATCTGAAAAACACGTGTGTCCTCCCAAGTGAGAAGAGTCAAGACATCTTTTACAAAATTCAGATTAAAAAAAAAAAAAGAAAAAAATCATAAACTAAAAATAAACAAATAAAAGAAATCCATCTTCAAAAAGACAGGAGATTAAGTAAAACGAAAAGCAGACACAGGAGCTGTAAATAGAAATCAGTACAGATAGACAAGAATTGATAGCACCTTTAAATTGATTTGGTGTCAGTCTCCATTTAAGGCTAAATTCTCTAACAAGTAACACTATATTTCATCATTTTTATTTTTTGTCAGGATTTTACCCCTGAATCACACACCTTCACCAAGCATATACATATGAACGGTGTCTTCTAATTTTTCCTGAGTCAACCAGCAACTTTCTTCAGTGCTGTTTTAATAAAAAAGTGTCTCTCTCAAAATTCTTGAGAGATTTATTCAGAATAGGCTCAACTCTACCTAGTACTGTCACTTTATGCTTACCTTTAAATTTCAAGGTTATGCAAGATACTCTCCTTCTGCATAACTCTATTCAGCAGTTGACTGGTGAGTATCTGTTTCCAAGATAATAAATTTAGTTTCTGACATACATAATGTCTCTGACATTTATAAAGTGTTTTTCATGGTGTTGTACAGGTGTCCAGTATCAATGATTCATTTGGAGGGACAAAAATCTAACAGTAATAAAATAAAATCTTCTACATATATTAGGAGAGAGCTAAAATGGGAAACACTAAATTATGCTGAGTCCATAAGTGATTCACTTATCCTGGATCTGGCACAGACCAAAGAAATGATGGATGCCTCTATGGCCCTGTCTGCAGAACAACAAGAAAGCAAAGTGGTAAATGAGCCAGTCCAGGAGAGTTTAATGTTTGTCATTCCTTGATATGAACCTGGTTCTGAACGTAGCTTGAAGGCTACCTCTATTCACAAATATAACAGATCAGAGTCTTTTCTTGGTCCTGAGGCCAAGAAAGGCCAAATGGCACAGCATAGCCTGCATCAATACAGCTGCTCTTTTACTCACTTAAAACAGAATACCTTGGTCTACTGCACATAAGGAGAAGTACCTGGCCTGTAAGAACACCAAAATAGGTGGTCCAGGTCTTGACGATGGTCGACAAAGAGTGAGAGACCTGCTGTTTTTGATGAAGAATGAGCGCAGAGCGAACAGCGATGCTGAAGGAACTTACCTGGGAGCATCGAGCAGGCTGAAAAGTCTCTCAGTTTTCCCAGGGAACATTGTGGGAAAAAGAGTAATGAAGCCTATTACTCTTCTCAGAGGAATTCCAGATCACAGAAGATGTAAAAAAAAAGAAGATGTAAAACAAAAAAAAATCTTGTAGAGTTTCTTTGATTACCAGCAGAACTTTGTGGGCATTAGCTCTCTTGGCAGCTTCTAGGGTATCCATGAGAGATTCCTGTGTCCATGAGAGATAATGAACTGTTCCTCACAAGTACTGTCATGAAACAGAGCAGAGCTTTTCCTTCTCCTTCCACAAAGTGGATGGCCACAGTGCAGAAAGGATAAAGGAATATTTAAGGCCAGATATGAACTATATGTGGTGGAGTATGATCGTGATCCCAAGATTTGTGCTAACTCTCTAACCATTGCATTACCTTGTTTTAGCAGTGATTCAGACCTTTTTAAACCTACTTGGAACAACAGAAAATTTGCATAAATAAAAAGTTATATATCTCCACACAAAAGAAAATAGAATAGATTACAATCAACGGATTTTAAATCAGTTGTCTTTTCTATACATTAATATTCCTTATGTTGGAAGAACAATTGCTGGAAATAAGTATATGAAATAAGACATTCTGGGAGCCCTGAAAGTAGAAAGTCTCAGGAAATGAGGGTACCAACAAATAAATATTTTTTGAAAATCATCTAATGATTTTCAGTCTCATGAATTGTAGGTTGAACACAGCACATACTGTCAAAAACCGCCTTTCTTCTCAGAGTTAATCTAATTCCACCCTCCAGGCCCATTACGGAATCTGCTTCACCTAAATTGGCTGTGATTTCTGTCTAACTTGCTCTTAAATTCCTAAAGTGAAGAAGGTTTCAGTAGTTCATTACTCTCACCACTGACTCACAAAGATTCCTTTGTTCTATTTAGTGATATTTTAGTTTTTTGAAAATTATTGCTGCACTTTCCCTGCGCCTTCTCTTTTCCAGTGATTACAAAAATAAATAAATAAATAAATAAATAAATAAATAAATAACCATATAAATAGAAACCCCTCAACCACCCAATCTTTCTCTGTAGTCTGTTGTTTCCGTTCTTCTATTGCTTCTTCTCAACTCTTTGCCTCTGGTTGGACCACTTAGACCTTCATCACTGGCACCAAATGGAGTAGAATGGAGTAGATGACATGTCAGACTTCCCTGATACTCATAGTAATGTTTTATTTTATGAGTTGCAGAATTCATTAAAGCCTTGCCCATTATTTTCCATATTTTCCACTCTTTTATAAGAAAGGAGTCCTGAGTTCTGCCACTCCTTTCCTATTCACAAATGTGTGAATGTTGAAATTTGTTTGTAAAACTCAGTTTAAGTGGAGCTGAAGTAGGAGAACCAAATAAAATAAGAGTTTAATTTTCTCCAGATTTTCGTTAATCCCTCTTAGCTCTTTGCTTCCTGCACCTCTGAAATACTTCTCTTAAATCCTTCTCTGAAAGTCCTTAAAGATTGAACTGTTGCTTATATGCTCAGTAAATAGAATCTATGCTCAGTAAATAGAATCAAATGGACTCGTTTTTCTGTTTGCTTCTTTCCAGTACATAACAGGATAAAATATGCAGTTTGGGGAATTTGTCTGAAAAGATTTGGCAGCGTTTTGAGATTTTCTTGGCCAGTGGGACAATCTGATTTGGCAAACTAGCTAAGAAGTTGTTGAAAGAATTAAACTGTATTATTGGATCAGATGTGATATGGTTGTTTTGCTAGAAGAGTATTTTGGAGGTATTTTTTCCACTGGTGGGTATTTTTTTCAAATTACACAGACTTTCATTTCTGTATGCAGTGTAAATGCTCCTTACAACCTTCACAGAACAGACTTATTAGTCTGAAATGAACATAAAAATAATATTTTTAAGCATTTTTTTTCAAAATTTCACATCCTATTTCTAAGTCACTATATGTATAAATCATTAGAATCTTATAGTAAAATTGCAGTTTATTTTAAGGATTCAAATCCCAGAAGAAAGGTCAGTGCTTACATAAGTAGTATATCCCTTATTCTTGCCAGTCCTTGTACTGACTTGAATTTTTCATGTCTGCAAAGGAAAATGATTGCTGTCTGAATGGTTCAGATCAGACACTTTACTTATTTCTTCACCTGCAGTCAGGAAATTGCTCCCTGCTTGAAGACTCTCCATGAGGAACATGACCCTCCAAGGATTGAATGAGTCTTAACTCTTAAAATACTCACTCTGTGGGAAATGTAGGGCATCAGCTATATGTCAAAACTTCCTGTTGGACACCGAAGTCACACAAAGACTTCTGCAGAGATCAGGGGCCACTGCCCTCTTGAAGAAAATCTGAGATTCATCTTTTGAAAGCCCTATTTAGCTATTTTTAGTTGAACCTGTTGTCTTTGATAAATGAAAAGAACTCTTATGCACCAGCTAAAATGATCAGGCCAGCTTTCTCAAAAGATAGTAAACTTCTGTTAAGTCTGTTAAAGAAAAGCTGTCTTTCATTCCAGCATGGTCTCATCACATCTAGCGTTGGCTTCTATTCAGTCCTCGAGCTAATGCTTCATCTTTAATTAACATTTAGGTTCCATACTTGCCAGAATTATGTAAGAGAATGTGTTCCTGGAAAATGCTGTGTTACTATCTTTTGATGAGCAACCCCATTTAACAAGATTTACCCCAAGAAGTATATAAAACCCACAAGAGTATTAACTCTGAAGTGTCAAAAATCCAAAGTCCTCCATTTGGAGTTTCCTGGTTATACTTCCTGGCAAATTTACCTCATTTTTTTTTGTCTGAATTATGTAGCCCAGATTGTTTTCGCAGAACAGGCAATAACTCACCCCACTACTTCATACCTCTAGAAAGAAGAGCAGTGAAATGTCTCTAACATCTACAATTTCCACGAACAATCACTGGGACTGTCAGCATTCATTGTAGGCATACCAAGAGTGAGACATGGACCAAGCATTGCTCTAACACAACCTGTATTATGAATTTTTTAAGTTGTTAGCCCAATCTCTAGCATAGTTTTGGCCCAGGTCAAATGCACATGTTGATTATGTGTATCCCTGCTTCTACCTTTGAAGTTTTTCTGCAGGTATTTCTGGCTTCTTGATGTCTCCTTCCTTGGAACACTTGACTTTTTTGGCCTTTCCCAGCTGTCTCCTCTAGTGCATGTTGCTGCTTTTGAAGATTAAGATGCAGCTTGGTCTCCTCTGCTTCTGATTTTCTTGTTCTTTCCCTACTGCTGCCCAGCTCTGCATGAGGTTCTGCTTTACCCAACTCCCACACAGCTCCTGTTGCACCTTCTCCACTGTGTACACGTTATAAAGAAGACAGAATAAGACAACTGGGATATCAAGTAGGACTCAGAAGGGGGATCCTCAATGGCATGAAGAAAGTGAAAGTGTTTGTTTAGTCAAATTCCCAAACTTGAGTATTTCCTTTCCATTGTCACATTACATCTAAACATGACCAAAATAGGACCCTTAAGCTCTGCCATCTAGTCTCATTTTGTACCTTCCATCAGAAAACTAGAGATACTCTCATGCTTCTCAACTGCTTACCAGCTCCTGACTCCCATGAAACCAAGGTCCTATGCTTCCCCATGCTAAATTCATTTTGGGAAGCTCCAGCATTCCCTCCAGCATTTCCAGGATGACAGTCCAATAGGTAAAGCACCACAAGTTCATCCTGCTAAGGAAAGATGAGACTGCAGAGAGACATCAGATTGTGCAGCTGGAGATGTGAGTGAAACATGCTTAGCATACAGGTCTGCTATGTGTGACATGACTGTGAGGCCCTTGGTGTTTACCAAAATTTACCTAAAAATCTTTGGGTGCCTCTTGCAGAGGCAGCACCAAAAGAAAATTATTTTGGACTCTTTCCCCCAACCTTATGTCTGCAGAGTCAAAACAGGCAACCACAGAGAAATGCTATATTTCCAAATATATCTGAGAGAGCAATTTTTGAGCAAAAAATGAAAGAAAAATACATACAAAAAAACCCAACTGGGGCATTCAAAGTATTGCCCATTTTGCAAAGGGCAAGGATGGTGCCATGAAGTGCACACTGGAGCATTCCCTGGGCCTCAAGGATTGTTCCTCCTCAGGCTGTCTGATGGTATGTGGTCTCCAAGACCAGAGCTTTCTGGATGGCACTGCCATGGACAATGTCTCACTGATATTGAGTCTCAGCCAAATGCTACCACCCAGTGGGTCAGCTTAGCCTGGCTCTCCACGCTCCTAGCTAAGAGAGGAGAAGAAAAGAGGAAATGTATGTTAAACCTTTTCATTAATAACCAGAAATGTGCAGCACAAGTGACCCTCAGTGAATTCTCCCCCTCTCTCCATGGGCCTGCTGTCCCCAAAGACTGCCAGGATGGGACCTGCATCCTACACTGCCGTTCTGTGCTTCCCCCAGCTTGGTGACTCATTGGACAGAAAGCCACAGAAATTAAATGATTAGCTTCTGTTTCTATACACATGGGGCATTGATCCCAGGGACTGTTTTATGGGCTGAGGAGGGGGCAAATGGGATGGGGACAGAGTGGGGGAAGAGTGCGGGTGTGTTTCGCTTATAAAGTCAAGCCCTGTTTGAGTGAAAAATCTAAGGTCCTCTTTCTTTCCCTCTGTATTAGGCTCCCTGTCCTCTTGCAGGAAGTCTTAATAAAGTCTCCAGGGATGTTTAAAATGAATTTAAAAAAAAAATTCATAATCCCCATTGGCATTAGTAAGATACACCACTGTGTGATACCATGGAGCCAGGGAATATTTGACGGCCTGTAAAATAAACTCATTAAACCAGTATTCTGAATGCGCTGCCTATGGAGAAAGGCCCCTCTAAGCTACTTCCTATCTCTTGAGTGGAGAAAAAAGATTTGCTTGGCATCTGCAGCTGAGTCCTCCTGAGCAGGAGATAGACCCTCGATGCAAAATACAAAATACGGGGCCGGCTTTCTGCTTTCAGGGGGTTCGTTTCAAAACCATCCCTCAGAACAGTGAGGAAAAAGCTGTACCAATCTCTTGGGGTAAGTCACAGAGATCCTTCCAAGTTCAAGGGACTGGTAAGAGGTCTTCCATTGGTAGAAACAACATTAAAAATAGTAAAATCAGACCAGGCACACAATGATGCTTTTCTAGAGGGCTTTCTCTATCTCCAGGTAAACAGAGACTTTCTCTTCCCAAAATAAGGCTCCAGAGAGCTGTAAGTACAAACCCAAGCTGAAGCAAATTACAAAAATATCTGTCTTTTTTCCCCCCCCTCTTTTCTTAGAGCAAAGCATTCCTCCAGGACACTTTATCACCTCTTCAGCTTCTCAGCAGCAGATTTTAAGTGAAAATGCATTCTTATTGTGTCTTAAATGGGAAGATTTCTATTGTATACTATGACCTCCCTGGAAATAAGGGTTTTTTTTATTATTTTTTGACAGGCAGTTTTATGGTAAGAGAAGATAGGGAAGTTCAGGGAGACTTCACCACTATTATTATAGATTAAATCCCTGGAGCATCTTAAGAAGGAAAAGTGCACAAAGAACTGTTTCACAAGAGAAATGCCCAGGTCCCATCCATTGTCCCAGGCTTTGCTTGTGACATTAAGCAGATTGCCTTTTGTGCCCCAGTTACCCTGCATGACACTTCTCAGTCTGCAGGAGTCCAGACTCAGTGCATCAGGGACACAAGGAATGAAAAAGACGCATTCTGTTTCACCAAAAAAAAAGATTAGGATCGTAAGAGTTTCTCAGTTCTATGTGCAAAAATGTGGGCAGCATCATGTGAAATGTCATATGAAACTCGAAGTAGGAGAGGGTCAGAGTTATCTCACAGTTGCTGCCTGATGTATCTCTGACACACCTTGGTGTTTGTGGTATAGATTAGGTGGGTGTGCTTGGCTTGTTGATGCATTTGCTGGAAGAGGCTCAAGGGGCTCCTAATCACAGCAAAGGAGAGAAAAAAACAGACGGAAAAGAGATTTTTCAATTCTATATTTTTAAGATTACCTTTTCTTTTTAAAGCATGCAAATCATAACCTCTTTGAAACCAGTCAGCCAAGACAATAACATCAAAATGACCTATGATGGTGAGGAGATCCATCACTGGTTCCCCAAAAACCAACAGCAATAATAAATAAATAAATAAATAAATAAATAAATAAATAAATAAATAAAATGGGGATTGGGGAGGTTATTCCATTTTCCTTTTTGGCCACTGGAAGGCCAAATCCCTGATTTGAACATCTCTGTTTTGCTATGGTCCACCTTAGGTTTGGGACTCTGCATGTATCCTGTTGGGAAGGGGAACACTTGCTCTCTAAGGGCTTCATTAGGTGATCAAGGCAACATACATGATTCAACATATATGGCTTCCTTGTTATATGTCAAAAGGAGCTGGACCTCATGAATTTACTTTCTGAAGACAGAGTTAAGACACTGTTAATATCAGATCAAGATTATGGAAGCAATAAAACAAACAAAACAAAAAATAAAAAAACAAACAACAAACACACAAAAAAAACCCCCAAAAAACAGTTCTTGTGGTTATATGTACATGTAAATTTTTTTTAAAAAAAAAAGGTCCATCATTTCACTCAAAAAAGCCTCTGGTGCTGCTGAAAGTACTCCATAGAGCTTCATCCTTCAAAAGAAGCTGGGATTTAATGGTGAAAAAGCATCACAACATTTCCTAGCAACAGATAAAGTTTATGTGAAGTATCTCCTGGCAGATCAATTCATATTTTATTTTACTTTATTTTACTTTATTTTACTTTATTTTACTTTATTTTAACTGCTTTTTATTTATTTATTTTTTAACTGCTTTTTGTTAATATTAAAAGCAAAGACATTGTGGAAAAGGGAGGGTAATAAACCTGCCTGCAGCTTGTTCTGGACTTCAAAGGAAGCAGAAACGAAACTAAAGCAAACCCAGGGTCTACAGCCCCTCTTATCAGGCTACTCATCCAAATTCATGATCCTCGCAGCAACGCTTTGGAGACAACTAATTCTGCCAACTTAAGCTTTATCCACCAAAGCCAATTATTATTTTTTCTGATGGCTCTTGCATCAGTGATGCTCTTGGGACATTAAGGTAATGTCAACTTCACCCTTACCTCTATTAACTAGTTAAAGTCTAGTATATGAGAAGGGTGATGGCTCAAGCAGTCAACTGATATCACCTGAGTCTTCTTTAGACTTAAGAAGGGTAAATATAACCGAAGTCAGGCTTTGTTTAATGGCATGAATAAAATAAAACCTCTCAGCAGGGCCTACCTTTAAAATCAGCTTCAGGTATTACAGAGGAAGAACAGGGTCCCCTCTAGTGGAAAACTATGGAATAGATCAGTCAGTTCTGGATAGTTTTTCATCCTGACGCTGTGATATTTAACTTTAATTCCTCCAATTAAAATTTGAATTTAATTAACTTAATTAATTTAATTCCTTCCCACACACACACTGCCAAGCCCATCTAATAAAGGAAAAGATATATCATTACTATCTGGATGCCTGAGCTTTGGGTTGTAAATCCTGCTTTTGGTAAGATTTTTGCAAGATTTGCTGTCCTGCTTAGGTTTGCAGAGCATTCAGCACATCTCCAGTTGTGACATTAACACCTCATTTTACAAAGCTTCAGCTGTGCATGCAGTTTTTCCCAATGCAATTTCTCCATCGCGGGGTGCAAGGAACAGCTCTTGAGCTGGTCAATTGAGTTGGCCAATGTGTGACACTGTAGAAATAATATTTTACACCCAGTGGAAGCTGGCATTCGGCTTCCACCTGATCACTGTAATACAGTGGAAATACAGGGAAATTTGCACAGCAGTTTTAGAACCATGCCTATAAATTTAGTTGTCTCCACAGCCAATTCAGCCAGAGGCATTGCAAGAAGCTAAGATAGCTAAGATGTTTTCCCAAAAGCCCCCAGTAAGGGATTCCCATCACTACACCCACATTCCAGTCACTCCAGTGAGTAAGACCCAAGTTCATTTACACCCTCCAGGTGACTCTTGTTTGGTCCTTATCAAAGGAGAAAGATTTCTTTCAAAATTAACACTGCATTTGTTTCAGTAGCTAAGAATGCAAACTGATGTGGCAGAGTATGTAGGACTTTGAAAGTGTTTTATGTCTGATCCTGACAGAAATTGATTCGGATTTGTTGCAAAGACTCCAGAAGTCCCAGATACAGCATTTATTTTATTTATTAATATTATTATTTTTAATTTTATTTATTTTATTTTGGCAGAGTCTTTGGGAAAAAGGGTTAAGGGAAAAGCTATCTTGCTCTGTGATAATGAGATTAATGAAGAAGTGAAGGGAGAAATTTTCATCACTGGAGCTTTCAGACCATGTGCATATCTGCTCCTCTTCCATCTTACCAAACAGGTACACACTGGGGAAAATAAGAGTCAGAATCCACATTCTGCAGATCAAAAGTAACATTAACAGAAAGCACCTAACTGCATGCAATATGACAGCACATCACCGTGCCATATCCTCCAATCCCAAGACCCAGAAACAGTCTTTTCTGGCCACTTCACAGCTGGATCTCACCCTTCAGATGTTCAGATGCACTTCCAGGGGAGCAGCAAAGAGTATGACCTGGTCTGAATGCAATTTTTATTATTATTTCTTTCCTTTCTGATGCTGTATAAAAGAAATAAATTAAACAGTGAGTGAACGGAAAAATAAAGTGACTGAAACACAATGTCTGAGCTGCTTTTTTTTTTATATTAGGACCAGTGTGTTTTGATCAGCTCTGGCACTAGGAGTCTCTGCAGCTCCCTAAAGTAAGGATGTGTCCATGTGCATGGACACCTTGTTGAGGTTGCTCCACAGCTTTTATATCACTCTTTTGTGGGTGCTCCTCCTTGCCAGAGTTCCCTTTTTATCAAGAGAAGTGAAAGCCACATTTGAGCATAAGAAGCTAAGTGTACAGAGTAACTGATGGGACAGCAAGGACCTCAGTGCATGTGTCAGATGAGGTACAGGGTGATGGAGACAGAGTCAGCGTTGCTCACAGAGGGATGCTCTTAAGGTCTGGAGTTCATCAGGTTTGGGCTACGTCCTTGTTCTGATCCTGATTTATGGTGTTACTCCAGTTAAGTTATTTGGTTTCTTGTTCTTGTGAGGTTAAAAGATCTCTGTTTTCCAGTCTGTGGGTTGCAAAGAAGGTGGGATGGGAGCTTGCCTTCTCCCAGTCTGAGGAACATAAGGAGCAATTGCAGGAGCTGTGATCCATTCTCTGCACCTCAAACCAGGTCTTACACTCCTCCCTGGAAATTTTAATTCCCACTATTTTAACTCACTTTTATGCATTGAAAAATTAGATGTAAGGCTGTGATTCAGGCATCTAAATATAGTTGTTTATAATGTACATGCTCACATGCATTTTGTATATCACTGCAGCTGATGGAGGTTTAAGGCTCACATCACTTGTCAGTAAATATGGGCAGAATTTCTCACCAAGTTGCATCCCTAATTTCTCCAAACTCCTCTAGGAGGACAAATCAACCTTGGAGGCAGTGAACTGAGCACAGAATACAGAATATTGGTAAATATTCTGAACTGAATAAAGAATACAGAATATTGGTAAGTATTTCTGTGGGTTTTGAACAACTTTCCCATCCTTACTTCCTCCTTCCTTGCATTCTTGCATCTCTCCCATGTATCCAAGACATCTCTCAGGAACTATATAACTTATGATTTTAAAATGTTCTGGATTCCTCATTCCCTGGGCTTTAGCATACAGAAATTACAAAAATACATGTGAAAATAGGAGATCTCCTCTTAGGGGGAGAGGAATGCTAATTAGTGAGTATCAAAAAACATGAAGTCCTTAACAAGAACATATTGTAAATGAACCGTGTCCTCTCACTTGTTTAGGTCTTCACCTCTATGCAGTATAATACTTATCAAAAGTCCTGGTTGCACACTAGGATTCAGTTTGCTTCCAGTTACTGTTATAATATACAGTAAATTTTATTCACAAGGTACTGCACAGTCAAGTTTTCCTTTGGTGGAGGGAAAGAAAAAAAGAAAACCCCCAAAACAGTGATACGGTCTTTAAAATATAATAAATCTGTACACCCAGTGGCACTCAACAGCTTGAATATATGGAGGGAGCATGTCCTATCCCTGTCCTTTACCCACAGCAATTTGACAGTACCCTCGCCTGCTGCAAGTCAGGTGAAATCTGCACTTGTCACTTCTTCTTTGCTGCAGCTTTGGCATTCCCACCAGCTTTGCCATTGGTTTTGGTGCTGGCATTCCCACCAGCTTTGCCATTAGTTTTGGTGCTTCCTCCTGACTTTGCCGCTTCCGCTTCTTTTTCACCTTTCTTTCCACCGCCTTGTTTCTTGTCACCGGCGCCTTTTTCTCCTTCTTTCTTCTTGGCCCCATCCTTCCCTTCTTTTTTGGATCCTTCTTTCTGGTCCTTTTCGCCGTCCTTCTTCTTGGAGTCTTTGGAGCCGTCTTTCTTGCCCTGTGCCTTGTCCACTTTTCCTGATACAGTGGGAACTTCTTCTTTTTTTTCTTCTGCCACCTGAGCTGTATGTGAGATTAAAAAAAAAAAAAGAGAGAGAGAAAAAAATAGGAAGGCAGTTACTATGTGATGATATCGTCCAGGGACAAAATTGCTCCCTGCACACAAATTTTGGACAAAGGCAAAGGAAAATACGGGAATTTGTTCATACAGTACATTTGCTCACTAATCAGTACATTTTCATACCTTTGTTTTGAGAAGATAGACTAATGAGATAAAGCAGAAAGAGTAATTTCAAGAGCCAGATTGTGGCTCTGTGAAGGATATTGTGTCCTCTTGTGAGGAAATGGTTCATGGGGATTATGAGCATAGTCCATAAGCATTTCCACCAAATGACAATCATTGTAGAGCTGTCTTCCAAGAGAAGGAACAGAAACACTTCTCATGTAATTCAATACGCCCTTGTTTGTTTGTTTGTTTATTTATTTATTTGATATTCAGGTGGACAGTTGGGATTTTGCTGGGAATCTTTGCTCACAGACAAGTAGAACATGGCCTTCCCCACTCAGTGCTATAGCATAGGGTTTGCTTATGTCCTGTCCCAGATCTAGATTCTGCTGCTTTAATTAATGAGAGTATAGACAATTGATGTCAATATGCCATATTTCTATAGTTTTCAATCCTAGTGTAGATTTGGTTCTGTTTTATTGTCTTTTAACACACAAGATAGATGTAGTAGATATAGGACGTTTATAACATCTCTACTTAAACCTTCTTGGCCTTTTGGTCAGAGAGATCTGGCTCTGAAGATTTCAATTATTTTGAATAAGAATTTTGAAAGAGAAAAACTATATTTCTTACGCTTTTGTTTGTTTGTTTTTAATAAAAACTGGTAGTCAGAAGAATTTCTAAGCTAAAAGCTGTTCTGTCAATTCAAGCTGCAACACGACAATCAAATACAGATCAGATTTCATGTATTTTCTCACGGAAAGATTTTTCTCTGCTCAAGACCAGCAGGGCATAAAGTTGTGCAAAAGCATGTGAAAATGTGTTAAGTTTCCCTCCACTGCTCATTGAAAATCCCCATTACAGAAGTGAGATAGGTGCACAGATAACCATGCTACCATTGTGGAGTAGTTAATCTTAGCCAAGATGTTGCACAATCTGTGAGTGCCTTCAGTGAATGGAGAATGATGGGTCATTGTTTAGCTTTATTCAGTTGATGCCTAGGCTAAATTAAGTTACTTTATGATTGTTTAGCCTAATATTAAACATGGCAGTTACCTGGCAGGTTTCAGCTCTCACCTAGAACCTCTGTCATCTAATTTGCTTTACCAGATCTGTAACTCCCACTGCTATAGATCGCTATAGTATCATATTCAGATTGCATCGGTGTATTACATGGAAGGATCAAGCCTGAATTTCTTATATTTGTCTAAAATATTTCCACATGAATATGAAATATCATCCTTCAGTCTTGGAAGCTGGAAATTCCTTTACATGTACAAATAGAAGTGGGAATAATGGAGACTCCGACAGTTGCAGGGGAAGTCCTGACACCTCACATGGGACAAAGAGATAAATAAATAAATAAATAAATAAATAAATAAATAAATAAATAAAATGTTTACTTCCTAGAGGAAAGCAGCAGGGATCATGTGAGCTAAAATCTTCCAAACCATGGACCCAAACAGCACCTCTCCGGTCAGAGCAAGGGCCAAGTCCTGTCTGTGTTTATCACTCAAAATGGGAGATAGAAAAGAAAGAAGGAAATTGTACATAGTATTTTATACACAGAACCCTAAAGTCCGTTTTATTTGTATTCAGAAGAATGTGTTGCTCTATGTGACACTCAGAAAAGCGCATAGTGAGCCACCAGGTCAGAATTGCATCAGAATAAATAAGAGCTGGAATCAAAAATGCCA
>JAVCKT010029455.1:0-15758 GCA_032273925.1 Rhynchotus rufescens | reverse complement strand
ACATTATTCTTGGTTTCTCTGCTCATCAAGTTAAATAAAGCAGAAGAAACTTCTTGGGCTAGAAAATACAGTGGAATCATTTGCATGTCTCCTTTTTATTTTAATTCTTCTGTATTATGAATATATGGCTTTGTGATACTATGTTAACAAAACATCTTCCATTAAATGCACAACTCAAATTTTAGCCTTCTATTTTTTATTAATATGCTGTGGATAGTTTTGCTGGTCAGCTTCTAAAAATCACTTTCTCACTGTTTTTCCTTTTTATCTTTTTCAATTCCTTGACCTACAAGGTGGAATTCAGACATCTATTCTGAAGGAACATTTATATTTTCAATTAAAAGTTAGACCTGATCCTGCACATGGTGTTCTCTTGCCACACTGAAAATTCAAACTGACAACATGGCAAATAATTTTTCATTGATTCTGCCACTCCAATCATTTGAAATGTGATTCTTCAACTAGGAAGCAGACACATTGTGAGCCTTTATGAAACAGGATTTTGAAAGTAGGCAACGTTTTGCAATCTATGATGACAAAAGAAATGTTATAATTGGTACTTTTATCTTCCTTCAGCAAAAAATGAAAAGAAAAAAAAAACCAACAACAAAGAAAAAAAAAATCTGACTTGGGAAATAAGGAACTTGGAGATTTGCTCCTTTTTGAATCTATAACACGGTTTCACGGTTTTGTTATTTCTTTATCTTTTTAATATCCATATAAAATAGTGCAAATACTTGGGGAACCTGAGAAATGGCACCATAAAAACTGTAATTTAAAAACCTCAGATGAAATATAGGCTCAGAAGAAATGTTAAATATATAATTGCCACCAAAACCAACTAGATATCTATGACTGAATAATGTCTATATGTATATGCACTCCAGCTAGCTTAAACCTCAATTATTCTGTTTTTTAATTGGGAAGAGATATACCAGCTTAAAACAAATATATATGTGGCCAGTTTACCTTAACAATGGTTTATATTCTCTTCTCACTAAGGGCACTTTAACTCATCAGCTGTAGCACGGTTGCTTCTGATTTACCTGGAGAATAAATTTGAAAGCCAGAAAGATTTGGCTCCCTTTGGAGCTGTGAAAGATGTAAATGAAATACCTTCTCCAGGGACTGTTTGGTCTAATTCAGCAGAGCTGTGATTGAGAACCAAATAGTTCCAAAATCTGAATGGAAATTGGCTGCAATACACAGTAGGTTTGCTTCCTTTGAGGCTGAAAAAAAAGAAATCCCACAGTCTGCCAATGAAGCATTTAATTAACATTTAGCAAAGTAGCCTGCGCTCCTCTGAGCTAATTAGGCAGCCGCTGCATCGTCAATAATGCAAGCAATTAATGCAGATATATTCAATGGCAAATTGACTGCAGCACTCGTGTGTAAATGCTCTTTGAGCAGCCTGGAGAGTTGCTGTGTGGGAGTGGGAAGCTGTTCTCAAGGAATGGGCTAGCCCATTTTAGGCAATCCAAACAACTCACTGTGGTGTTAATAATAGACCAGTCATGATAGTGCAAAGTGCCACAAGCACATCAAGTCTTAAATGCAACTAGTCAGGACATGGGCGGATGCTCATCAAACTGGTCCATCCTGAGTGCTCAGCTGCTGTGTCCATGCTGTTACAGGTGCCTGAACTTAAAGGTGCTAATGGAGCTCCTGAAGCTCCTGCTGAGCAACTTGTGTCTCAGAGAGGGTCCCAGAGCTCACAGTTCAGTAAAGTGAGGCTTTCTGTTGAAAGGGTGTGCGATGCTTAAAGGTCGTGACTCAGTCTGACATTCAGATGACAGCAAGGGAACTGCCTTCTCATTGAAAAGAGAGGAAGGCATGGATGCTGAAAACATTTTTTTTTTTCTTTTTTTCTTCTTTTTTTGAAGTTCAGGTCAGGGATGAATTAGATGCCCTCTCAAGATCCTATTCAGTTCTGTGTCTTTTTCCACTCTGTCCTATCCATTTTTTTTGAGGAAAATCTACTATTCTGTTTATGTACTACTTTCCTAGCAAACAAATCCAGGAGGCAAAAGACAAGGACTTTTACACTGTGCTTGCAATATGACTTCAAGTGAAACATGTTTTTAAACATGTGCACCCTTGCAAAATGCCCTGAGGATGTGCTGACAGGACTGCTGCAAGGGGCCAAGGCTCTCTAATATTTGCTCAGATGTCAAGCTTAACTACACTGCTACGTGTGATATTTTCCTGGTGCCTGGAAAAGAAGGCCTGTCTGCACCATTAGATCACATCATCTGACCTCTCTGTACAACACAAGTTGGTAGGCTTAGTTAGGGCCTCAGGGAAATAATTTGTATTCGATTGAATCCTGTATTACTATAGGGAAAAGTGAATAATGTGGCAATGCTTAATCACCTTCACAGCCACATTTATTTCTCAAATTCCCATTTCAATTGATGTGATTTTTTATTTCCAGACTCTGGTTTTCCATCTATCCATTAGACTGAAGAGACCTTTAGTACATTTTTTTCCCTTCCACCTTCAGCATTGCAATCAAGCGTCCTTTTGATCTTCTTCCTCTCAAGCTTAAACCCACTGCACTCAGAGAAACTCCTGAAGACCTTCAGTGCCTCTAGGTATTGAATACGGGTGAGTTGTTCTGTTTTATGTTTTTTCTTTCTCTTCTGTAAGCCCTCAGTTTTTCAGCATTTGTTTAACACATACACATATCCATCTCACTAGGACAGCAGACAGAGATAGAAAGACCTTCTGCTGTCTCATCCCCAAAATACATCCAAATAGCTCCTTGTTGCAGTGTCATCCAGAAAGGATTTGTTTAATTGTTCATTCATTGTGTTCTACAGACAGTTTTTAGGGTTTTTTTTTTGTTGTTTCCATTTGTTCTGTATTCCTTGCTTCTACATCTATTCACTGTAGCTTGTTTCAGTAGACTTGGTTAACTTTCCCTGCCTGGCTCCTTCCACTCCTCTTCCCATCCTCCTGTCTGCTGGCAAAGAGGAGAGCTTTAGCAGCAGCCTCTTTGAGTTACCCCATCCTAAAGTAAACATCTAAATAGATTAATTTCCCCAATTGTTCTTTCCGCTAGTTACTGCAGATATCTAATCTGAAGCTGTCTTAGATGGTTGGGAAGAATCCTGGTGACGTCAACATTAGAAATTCTTGTGGTTGATCTGAGCTGTTAATTAACAAACCCTTAATTAACAAAGCTGTTGCTATCTGAAGCATCCTGTCTCTTTCTTGGGCTCTTTATGCCTGGCAGAGTAGCTTGGGAAGTTAAGTAGAGATCTCTCTCTGAGGTTTATGCAGGGAGGGCACTTACTCCCCCAGGGTGCAAGTGGCTTGGGACTGAATCTTCTCCAATGTGTCATCTAAGAAAGATTCTTCTGCCTAACAAGGAAAGGTGCCTGTGGTCAGGCATTTATTCCAAACATAGTCAACAAGCAAGCCAACACTGTCTTTTCTGTCAGTCTAGAGCTAGGAACAAAACCCAGGGTGCCTAGACCTGCAGCTCACCTGGTGACTACGGTAGATCAGAACCAGACTTGGATGCAATTTCTGCAGTTCTCATGCACATGCACAAACTTTGTGTAGTTCTACATTTATACACAAACTTTGTGTAGTTCTATATTTATGCACAGATCATAACATATAATTAATTGCAAGAATTATATGTCTGCTACTCACATTAATTTTCACCACCTGAGGAGCAGGGTTTTGGATGTTATTTAACTTTTTCTTGAAAATTAGCTAAATACTTATGTTCTTTAGGATGATGTTAATTGTATTTTGCATGAGATTTCTGGTTCTCCAAACCAGATAAATATAGTGTCTACGTGAGTCCAAGCATGAAATTGCACATGCATAGGCTAACGAGAGTGGAACTTGTGAGGGTTTATTGAAATGATAAGTGCAAAAATAAAACAGAACTTGAATATCTAATTAAGTGGTGAATGTATTTTGTTCAGGAAGGCTGCAAATCTGAATCACTTTCAGATCCGTAAAGCCATTCCCCACAAGAAAGTCATTGTCCTATGCAACTCTCAAGCCTGTGCAAAGCAAGGCATCCCTTCCTCACAATCCCCATCTATAACTCCACAGTCTGTGTGTGCACAGCCATCTCCGTGAGACTGGAAAACTGCCTGATTCAAGATAAGTCTCAATTTCAATGTTTTGTAGCAGCTGGAGGTCAGAGCAACCAATTTTGTAGTAGACTTGAGGGTGTTTACCTGTGGGTGGGTGTGTTGACGTGCATAACAATTGAAACTTGAGATAAGATTATTATATTATACAAACCAAACCCAGCATTGGCTGCTTATCATCAAGATAATCACTTAGACAAGACCTTTGAGTTATAATTCATCAGAATACAAAAAAAAAAAAAAAGTGGCCACTGCTTTCTAAAGGACCTTATAACTTTTCCCTTAGACATCCCTTTTGTGCTCAGCTTGAGGTGCATGTGCTGGTGGGTGCAAGTTTTAGGAACATGGGCTATTGTGCAGGCACACAAATGTACAACAGCCCTGAAACAGAGGGTTTTTTTTTTTTAAATGGTCTTAAAAAAACATTGCATATGGTACCAAGATTTTGCATGGCACTTTGGACTCGGGACAAAATATTTTCCCAGTGATAAGAGGCACTGCTTGTCTCAGGATCTATGAATGCCTATTTGGACCAGGGATGTTTCCCATGGCAAAATGTCTTTGCTGCTGGTGATGCAACATTTGAAGATATATACCCAAAGCCTCTGTCAGAATCTCCATGCAAAACACCCTTGAACCAGTTTCTTTCATCCAATAGAAATTCTGCAAATTAGTGGAAACATCTGGCTGGTTTGCTATCCAAAAAGTAATGGTTATTTAATGACACAAATCTTCTGCTTGGTATTCGCACTTCAACACCAGCATCAAGTAGGTAAATAACCTCTAACACTTCAAATTAAGCAAGATGAGTGCAATAACAGCATCTAGTTCCACAGCTTTGCTGGTGCCTAGTAAATATTACTGAATTCCTGAAACCATATGGCTCTGGGAAAGGAAAGAGAGTCAGTAGACAGCACACTGGTCAAGACTTGGTCTCAGGTGCTGCCTCTCCCAACAATTGATCCAGACCATCATCTTCTCCGTTACAGCACTGTAGTTTTCAAAGGATATATTTGGATGTGTATATATGTGCATGCACAAAACCCTTGAGCTCTGTAGATGAAAGAGGTTATGCAAGATACAGTGGCTCTGTCTCGTCCCATCAGAGCTGGAGTTCCTCATTCCCAGGTTCTGCAAAAATAATCAAAAATAAATAAATAAAAGCCAGGCGTGGCAAGAAGACAGCAGTCCTGAGCAAATTAAATCGTCCTGACAGCTAATCTCCTCTTGGGCATCTGCTGCTGTCTTATCGCAGCCTCTCCTAGGAGGAGAACCAGATGCCACAGCCATCACTGCTAAATGCTCCTGCATCCCAAGAGTCTCTTGTCTTATCAGCCAGGACTCAAATTAGCATCCAGTGTGGCTGAGGGATTTAAAGACATTGCCATGACACTTGGCCTGCCTTGCTCTGCCTGATTAAATCAATGTCTAAGGGGAAAAGTTTCCTTTACCCAAGGACAAAACAACTTCATAGAAAATCTTGTGGAGAGAAGAGCGGACTTGACTTGCTCTCTTTAGTACCTGAAAAACTTGCTATTATTCCTTCCTTTCTTTCCAAATTTTCCATGTAGAAGTATGGCTGCTTTGAAAAGGAAGGCTAATGTGGCCTTATCTGGCTAGAGCAGAAAATGTAGCATTCCTGATTTTTTAGTTGATTTTTTTTTTTTAGTTGATATATAAGAATCATGTAATGATTGAACAGCATGTCCATGAGAATTATACCTCCGGTGCAACCTGAATGCTCTCTGTATGTTCTGTGAAACCACGTTTCCTCTAATGGGCTGCAACATGCCTGAAGTTTTATTTGTGCCATGACTTTTATCCTGTGACAGAGCCAAGCAAAAGGAAAGATGGAGAGTGAAAAAGATGAAGAAAAAGATGGAGAGAAAAAAGATGGAGAAGGATGAGGTGGGAGAGAAGGGGGCTGTAAGAAGGAGAAGTTAGGGGAAGCAGCAAAGCTTTCTACTAGCAAATGTGGGAACATTTCAGCTTTTCTGAGTCTAGTTGTTCAGAGCTATAAAGCATCCTGTATGGCTTGTAAGCTGCCAAAAAAGACTTGTTGTGCATTAGAAGAGCTCCACAGAGGCATGTCATGCAGTTCAGTAACATGTATTGACAACATAAGTCTTTATGTGTTGCATTTTCTCCTCTTCATTAAAAATGGAAATGTAATAGGGTTTGGGATTTGACCGTTTTTGGTCACCGTTTGTTATGCAATGATGCCATCTTGTGGAAGTTCCTGGGAGTAGTTTGAAGCTCCTCCTAAACCACCTCCACATCTGCTAGTCCTGCTGCAGAGCAGGAGCAGGTTTGCGAGGTGAAGGCTTCGAGAACCTTCCATCCTTGCTTGATGCACTTCATTTGATTCGCTCTAGCCCTGTCCTGCAGGTGTGGGTGCTCTTAGCAATCATTTCATGCTAGCTAGTGCTTAGTAGGACCATATCTTTCTGCAGCATATCTTTTACTCCCGTTTTATGCAGAAGGAATCCAGTTTGTGTGTCCCACCACCTCTCTGATGCAAAGCAGGGTGAAGGAGGCAGGGACACTGGCCTCAAAAGCATATTCCTCACTCAAAAGACAAAGCAGACACACCTTGAAGGCCCTAAAGCTCTGATAATGAGAAGAGATTATAAATCAATGGGATCTATGATAAGTCCTGGGAAGGATGATGCTGTTTGTGCTGATTCCTGCTTTGTCTGAGAGGGTGATGGTAATTCTGCAACCAGAGAGAGGAACCACACAAAAGCTTTTCTCCAGCTGTGGTCACCTTAGAGAAGCCAAGTGTTGTCGAGTGACCTGGGCTGAGATCAAGACAGCTTCCAAGACCTTGCTCCCAGGAAACCTGTGTCTGCTGCTGAGAAGAGAAACTTGGCTGGGAAAACCTGGGGAACCACCAGTGCTTTGGGGACCGCAGAGCAGAGAAGGAGGGAGATGTTGCTGGAGCGAAAGGCAAGAAATGGGTGAGAACTGACTTAAAATGCAGTTAGATATTTCCTGTTAAATTTAAACCTATCACATTTTGACTTGGATGTGGTTAATTTGGAGCAAAGAATTGTATCCTTGCATAATATATACGTTTTTTTCCTAATATGACATACTGAATCACTATAAATCACTCATACTGAATCTATCACCCTGAAAATTGAGACTCAGCAAGCTGAAAATGTGCCATTTCCTAGAAAATAACACCCCTGGTAATATATAACCTAAACCACCTGTGTTTCTGAGTGGGCTCTTGAATCCTAAAGCAGATGGTAATTTACAGTCAAATGGCACGTATTCCATTTGTTTAGTCTGGCTAAATTGAGATCCTCAAAATAATATAGCTTCTCACCATTTACCACTTTAATCATTTTAAGTACCTTTCATTATTTGAAGTACCTAGGTGGTAACTTTTTTTTTATGCTGCTTTCTATGGTAAGTTTCATTTCTGGGCTATCAGGAGAATGAAAAACTGTCATTGGTGTTTGCTTTTTGCTATTGAGATATTTTTAAAGATAATTAAAGAAAACCTAGCTTATTTCCTTCAAATAACACTTCTCAGTGTGAAATCTGATGTGTTAGCTTGCTAGCATGGGAAATTCACGAGTCCACTTGTATTCTAAATTTGCCAGCCTTAATTCTGATCTCTGCTCTCTGTATGCTAAGGAGTCTATAGAGTTAAATATTTGGCTGTGTTTATTTTGCTTTGCAGAGTTTCTCAGCAATTGTTTGCAAAGGGTATTGTGGCATGTGATGAATTAACATATGCTTCACTGGCTGAGAACAGTTCAAAACCCTTCAGAGTGCTTATCCTGGAGGTTTGTTTGGCGCAGGGTGTGTTATCTCCCAGAAAACACAATGAGAAGAAAAGAAAACTAAGGAAAAGGCTTTATTCTGACTTGGAAAAGGTGAATGTTTCTGGTTTAAATGAAGATAACAGAAAAAGAGATTGAGGAAGGGCTCAGAGCAATTACCTACAGAAACCAAAGTGCAGACTCTGGGTAAAAACAAATGACTCTTTTTCAACCATATCAGCAGATAAAGCAGCCTGATAAGCTCTTTGAGTAAACTAGGGCTACATCTAGATGCTGCATCAGCTGCAGTTTTACCAGTAAACTTAAAAAGTGGCAAGGAACCTTAGAAATCAGCGTTTGACACTAGGATGTTGTGGGATGTCCAGCAAACTCATACTCTTCCAATAGAAGGCTGCCTGCAGGCTGGTATTGTTAGACCCTGGGATCATTCCCAACCAGTGTTTTGCATGAAACTACTCTATTTTGGAGAGCAAGGGAATTTAGAGACTATGGACCTGGCTATTTCATGCCTGCTGGCTTCCAGGGAACAGTCCTGGACGACTTTAGTCCTATTTACTTTAATGGGATGATACTACTTTGTGCTTGAGAAAGGGAATGTGACGAGCAGAATGAGAGAGCCTGCTCAAGAATCTTTCCCAAGCAGAGAAACTGAGGAGGAGTCATGGGAAAATCAGAATAAAGATGCCTAACAAAGGAGGAGGAAAAAGTTGGAGCAGAGCAGTAAAAGCTGGGAGAACTTAGGTGTGAGTGGAATTACAGTTAACCAAACTGACCAAAACAAAATGAAAGAGATTCATGACAATGATGAAGAAGAGCAGAAAAGTGATGCAGAAAGCTAAGTCATGCAAGGCTTTCCTTTCTTTGGTCATCTTGAAACGGTTCGTGTTTCCATGTATGAGATTAAATTTAACAAGAATTTCCCCTTATCTCAAGGGGGCAGGGGTTCGGTGGAGGGAAAAGGAAGGGAAAAAAAGGGTTAAAAATATCTTGGAGATCCAGATGTATCTAAAGTCATAAGGTAGCATGAAAGCCCTCCTGCAATGTGTAAGGATTTGTGGTGTTCTCTGTGGCATACTAATTGCCTTCAGGATCTGCAGATGCAGACAGGCTCTGGCCATATGCTCATCTGTCCCCCAAAAAGCAAAAGAGAACAAACAGGACAGTTACTGGTAAGTCAGTGTAACTTCATTTCCTGGAAAGATGCTGGAAGCAGTCTATTTGTGAAACACTTTGCAGATGCCTACAGAGCAGCAAGAAGACAGGAACTGGGAATGAGCTTGTTGAGTATGGCTTATATCAAATGGATCTAGTTTCTTAGTATGACAGTATATCTGGCTCAAAAAAAAAAAAAAAAAAAAAAAAGGCAGGAAAACTCATCGTCCCCTTCCCATAAAGATTTGACTGTATCCTGTGTGACATTCACAATGCTAGAGAAAGTATGGGCAATAAAGCTGGCTTAAATATTATTCCTGGAATGATCTGTAAGGGGGTGAAGCTGGATGAAGACTTTGTGGTGAGGAATCAGTCATGCCCAGGCAGATCCTCAAGTCTGCTGGGGGAGTGCCTGATCCCATCCCACCATAGTCATCAGGTCTGAAACAGTGGCTTCCTAATGCCTGGATCCAAAAGTAGAAATTTAAGTCATGAAATGCCTAGAACAGAGGTGAAGTGTCTAAATGCCAGAGCTGGTCCAAGTTGCAGACCCAACAATCTATGAGATGCCACCAGCTGGGACCCAGTGATCCATGCATTACCAGTTGAAGTTGTGGTAGCCAACCTCCAGATCCTTCCTGCCCATGACTAACCCTCATTTGGCCCTATGACTCCAAAGACCAAACTGCCCCATCTGTGGCCATGTGGTCCGTGATTCTCCTTGGGTCAGGAAGAGGTCCTACTTGGGGAGATGCTTAGTTGATGCAAGGCAGAGAATTGCAACTTACTGACTGCCAGGACAAAGATGGCAAAGATTCCAATCACCTGCCAGAGACGCAGCCCCCAGATCACCACTGTCTCTGAAGTCACAGGGTCTGGCTTCTTTTTGGGGGGTTCTGTGGTGGCCTAGGAAAGAAGGACAAAAAAATGTGGTTTAAAAATTGGAAGGGTAATATGTCACAGTATGGAAACCCCAGCTCTACAGGCCTCCAACATTTTGCAGTCTTCGGGGAACAGGGTGTTCAACAAATAGCTTATATTTACACTTTTTGCTTATTTAATGTCTGAATTATTGCTAATTTTCATGATTATAAAGCAATTCATTTTGCCTTTATTTCTTAAAAATCCCAGATTATTTCAAAGACTTGGACACCTGAAGACTTCCATATTTTGTGTGCATGCTTCATATTTTGCAGACATGTATCTAGAACAGTTGTGTTTTGTTTAAGACTCTGCTTGGCTTTGGTGTGAGGAGGGAGGTAGAGTGGAGTGATCACAGCCAGACCTAACAGAGAGCCTAAATGACTGGGCAAGTCCATTGTGATGAGCCTGGTCTGTGGTTCAGGACCAGCAGGACCCTTTGCTGCTTGGAGCAGCTCCTATGGGATGGGAATCAGTCTTCACTCTCTCTCCAAGCTAGACTAGACCACTAGATCTAGACCACTAGATCAAATGGGACAGGAGGAATTGTGTATGGAATAACAATTGACACTGACGCCCAAGTTGATCCATTCTTTCTCCTTCTCATAAGGCACTTATTAGAACTGCTAGCAGAAGAAGAAAATCTACTTCCCTGGCCTTGGTTTTGGTGTTGAAAGCTATTGGGTCTGGTTCACTTCTTGCTGTACATTCCTGTCTTGACCATAAGCCTATGTCCAGATTTCAGGGGGAGATGAGGGCTAGGACATGGAGCATCCTCAGTTTTTCCTCTGCTTGCTGCCTTCATCCTCATGGCAACTCTAGCAGAATACAGCTTCCCTAATGCCCACATCTCAGCAGCATAGGAAGGAATTGGGTGGTTTGTCTTTCCCGCACCAAGCCTGCTGCCACTGCTGTAGAAGCTACAGTAGGGACCTTTTCCTAGGAGGCGCAGCCCTGTCCTAGTCCATGTCATCAGCCCTGCAGGCAGGCCTTGCTCTATCTTATCTGGGCCTGTGATAAGGAAGGTTGCAAACCTCTAGTTGTCCTGCCCTAGAGCTCCTCAGCATGGGCTCCTGTCCAAGCTCTGAGTGCCTGTACTCTGAAGATGCAGCAGATAATGCCCAAACTTCCCTTTCCTACCAAGGGAATGCTTCACAGGAGGCCAGGAAGACTTTGCAACTGGAGTAGCAAGCAGTTCTGTAGTGCTGCCTCAAAGCCCCTTGGCATTAAACATGTGAGCAATCTCTTAAATATAGGTATCTAGTGTCATTTGAGGTGCTGTGGGGTATCCTCCAGCTGCCAGTGCAATGGCCCTGCCATACATAGCAGACACTGTATGAATGTTGTGCTGGAGGAAATCTCAAGTGGCACCACGCAACTGACTTCACAGCGGTGGCCTTGTCCCCAGGAGATTATTCTTTCTGGTGAGCATCTGGTGTCTTAGTTTCCCCGTCTGTAATGGGGGAATATTACTGCTTCTCCACTTCTACTTTGAGCTATTTTGAAGGAAAACTCTGTGTGGATTTGATACAGGAACAGATAGTGTGTCTCACTTTTAAGTTGAGGAATGGTCTTCACGGTGGTGATTGGACTAGACACTCCAATTCTGTTGAGTCTTGTAGGCTTTGAGTCCTGCATCTTCAGCTTATGAGAGATTCATGTGATTCGAGAAGGAGTATGTATTGTAGGGAGGCTAAACAACACAGACAATGCTGAGCAGTCAAGATTAAAGCTTAGACCCAGGGACTCCAGTACTTCTTTTGTGCATAAATAATAACTGAGAAACAAACAGGGTCTTTGAATTACATTTTCTGGCTTGTATGGCACCTAAGGTCAGAAGAGATGTGAAAATGTTCTGTTTGGTGCATGGTGACACACAAAAAAAAAAAATAAAGAAAAAAAACAGGGAGGGGAGGAAGGATTCGGCTAGGGAAAAGTGTATTTGATGCAACATGGAAAGTGTTCACAAGGGACCAGTGAGAAAATGCATGGAAAAACAGAATAACCATGATAGGTGACAATACCAGATCCACAAGATAAAGTTTTATGTGTTTTTCTGATGATCTGGCTAGTATAGAGGAAAAGCTCTGCTCTGTCTCTTCAGTCATTAGGATTTTTTTCAGTCCTAGATTGCCACCTAGCTGCCTTACAGATGATGCAGCCACCTTGCAGGATGCTTTAAAGGAAAAGAGACTCATCGATTATGTAGATGACTGTGACCGTTCTTTACATCCTGAAGGTTTTTGCTCTGTCTGCATCTAATCATGGAACTCAAGTGTCATCCATTTAGAGAAACATCTGACATTTGATATGTAAGGTAGAATCTAATAAAAATGACCCAAAATGTCTCAAAGTCTCCAATCTTGCTCTCTCTAGGCTCTTAACATCTGTAGCAGTGACTTCTCCGTCTGAGCTTGTCATCCCAAGTTCACTTTAGAGTCACTAAAAGGAAATATCTACATTTATGGTGCAGTCCATCTGACCTATATTAGATCACTGAGATGAAGGGAATTGCATCCTCAGCTCATTATTGTATTGAGTAGATCTTCAACATCCATCATCATTTATCATCATCTTCAACAGAGAGAGTCTTAAGATAAATAGCTTTAGAGGTACATACTTTCTATTGAAGAAAGTTCTCCAAAGTGACCATTTAGGTGGAAAGTGAACGGGACCCTGATAGCAAAGGGCTGGGCAGTGAAGTACGAGGAAAATAGACACACTTCATAGCCACGTTGAGAGGATAAATATTTCAGCTAATGAAGTTTTCAGACATTGAAGAGACTGGGGGACCCCTACCTGAGAGGTATCTTGGGTTGGTGCATAGCAGGAGAAAAATTTCGCTGTAAAATCCAGGAGGCAAATTACAATTTTTTTGCAGAGTCATACTTAAAACTATTTGGTCTAATACTCACAAACCAAACCACTGAGGAAAGTTAAGCTGGGTGTGTGTCATGATACAACCTGGAAAGTCAGACAGGTTGTCTAGGCCTATGCTGTGGTGCTAGAGCAGCAGAGATATGGTGGGGACACACAGCATCAAGAAACAATTGTTCTCTTAGACAATAGCTTAGAAGATCAGAGGTTAGCACTCCTCCATTGTCAATGAGCTTGTGATGTGTTGTGTTGGAGGAAATCATAGCATTAAAACATGTTAATGACCCCTTAAAACAGCTGTTAGCAAAACACGTTCACTGGTTCATATTTGAGCCTAAGGCCTGATTTGAATTGATTGAATTGATCGAATTGCCTTTTGATGAAGCTAAAAGTGGTTCACTTCTTAAAAACACTCCTAAGTATGCCCATCTGATTCCCTGCAGTGCCTTTTCCTTCTCAGCCCATGAAAGTGCAGTTAAAGCACGGCTGTAATGGATACCAGGGAGAGTGAGCTGAAGCTGGAACTCTTCTCCAATTACTTGCCTATTTGTGCAATATAAACCATATTTTAGTCCCTTCCTAATGAAGGATGCTTCCTACTGCATCCGGAGTGCTTTGTTTCCCACTGGGATCCCAATTATGCCCAATTTGTGGTGGATTGGATTGCTGTTGGAGCTTGTCTCTTCTGAACTCTTTTAGGTACCCAGTACCACTTGGTGCAGCTTAATTTCCATTTATTCCATCTGCCCTTGTTTGATAGGGCAGGGAGTGGACCTGGGGCATCTCATGCTCAAAAAAAACCCAGCCAAATGAAGGAGAAAGAGTATTTCAAGTGGTGTGGCCTTGCAGATGAGTCTAGGATGTCAGAGGTAGGAATCTGCAATACTTATCTCTAAAGGAGACTGCTACAGAGTTCTGAGCACTCACATAGGCATTTTACTTTGATGGCTGTAATTTTTCATCATTTGCTGTTAAATGGGTATTGGGAGCACTAGAGTTTAAGCATGAATTTATCATATCACATGGTCAAGCTACTGCAGCTCAGTAAATCACCACACGAGCTGAGCTGTGGTGATGTCTATGTGCATGTACTGAGTAGCAGAGGGCTAAGTCTGCGTTACTATCCATGCTGACTGGACGAGATGTCTGAGGTCCTAAATGATGTGAAAAATGCAGCACTGAATGTCCCTCCCTTAATCTCCTTAGCTTTTGCAGATGATCTATACGAACATCTTAATGAAACCAACCCTTAGTTGCTTTAGGAAATTATCTCTGTTGATTTGTCCTTGTCAATAAGCGCCAAGATTTTTGCTTTTGATATGTACATGGGGATAAATGCCAGGATTTGGAGCCACTGCTTTGTGCTTGGTAATAAACGCCAAGATAATGGAGTGATTGGATCAGGGACAAAGGAAAAAGCTGTAAAAGGGTAAAGCCTGGCAAAGATGGAACTGTAGGATAAGGCAATTCTTACATGCTTATAAAAAAATGAAGCTGGTACTCACAGCTCAATCACAGATAAATTTAAAAGGTGAGGAGCCTTAGGTCATGTATGGGGTCTAAACTGAAGATGGATAGATGGATAAAGAGATCATATTTAGCGTTAAGCCCAAAAGCTGCCAAGCCAAAATACTGACATTGTTGCTTTATAGGCTGAAAGCAGCTGCATTGGAGAAGAATCCAGAAGACTGGAGGTCATAAAGAAGACTCCTGCAAAAGATGTCAGGTTTAAAGGCAGCCGTCTTTGTATAGAAAAGGATGTAGGGTATGGAGAAAATGCAGACAAGAAGCAGCATCAGCAACACACAAAAATAATAGTTTAATGGGGAGAAGTGTCTGGATAAAAAGCAAATGGGAGAATATCAGCAAATATTATGCAAATATCCCCAAGACTATCCTCAAACATATTGTTACCAAAAAGTGGCTCAGCATTATCTACAGAAAGATGGAAAAGCTGGACCTTCAGGAGAGGAGGAGAAAAAAGACAGAAAGAAATACATGAGACATTACAGTGTTCTCTGGGCTGATATAACCATCTTATATCAAAAAGACCTCCAGCTCAAGCTGGTAGCCTAATCTTGATGGAGACATTGATGTAGGCCTTGGTAAACACTTCACACGTCACATATGGTAAATCTGTGCTTCCAGGAGCAGCAGCTGGGAAACGAGCAGAATGCAATGCAGTGCCTAAAAGAAGGTTAAGACTTCTAAGTTTAGACAACTGAACCTTATTTGTGGTCAATGCAAACAAGCAATACTGAAAATGGACCACAGATGTCAGTATTTTGCAGGGTGGTCTAGTAGCTCCCTAGATTCTGTTGACTGTAGTGATTATGGACTCTATTAGAGTCAATGGAGACAGGACACAAGTCACCTAGGTCACCAGCACTCACTGCAGACATGTATACTTAAGTGTTTTCACCTGCAGGCTATGTTGCTTCCTTAAGACAGGCAAATGCAGTTCCTCTTAGCTTCTTTAAAAACATGCTCACGAAGTCTGAGCTAATTACTGTAAGGTTTTGCAATGGCAAAGTTACAGCATGCCTCTAGATAAGCATTCAACCCAATTTAAGGCAAGTGACTTAGATCTAGATTGATGAATAAATGATTATTTTCACACATGGAGCCTGTGGAGACTCTCTCAGATGGAGGAATTTAAATTTTAGATGCCCAGCTTGAAGAAAGTAAATCCTGCCCTTCACACTCAGTTTTTTGCTTGACTCCTGTGAGTAGGGAAGAGAGATGAGGACCGACCAGGGGTCAGTCCTCGGTCTGGTCCTGTTCAACTTATTCATTAATGATCTGGATGAAGGGCTGGGCTGGAGTGCTCCCTCAGCAAGTTTGCTGATGATACCAAACTGGGAGGAGTAGCTGATAGCCCTGAGGCCTGCGC
>JAVCKT010029454.1:0-13104 GCA_032273925.1 Rhynchotus rufescens | reverse complement strand
ATCTGCCCTGCAGGCTGACACTGTTGAGCAAAAAAGATGCCTGCAGTGAGTAGGCAAGATAGGCTTTAAAAAGACTTCTGGCAAGATAGTCTTTAAAAAGACTTCTGGCAAGCTTAACAGACACTTACTGAGCCTAGTTTTGACTGTGTGTTCTGTAGTTTCCACATTAATTAATTCATCTTCTGGAGAAGACACAAAATCAAGCACCCGAAATTCTGCTAAGCATCTTAGCAGAAAACTGAGCAAGTGGTGTAAAATACTCAAACTAATGTGTCAAGGACTGGATGGCCAGTGACCCTTGTCCTTTGTGTTGCATGCGTGTAATTCTGGCCAGGCTCCTTGGTAGTTGTGAACGGTAGGTGCAAGAGTGAAAGTGAAGGAATCGGAGAGAATGTGTGGGTGTAAAAATAATTTTTAAAAATTTTTTTGAAAAAAAAATTTTGGTAATTTTTGGTAAAAACAGGTGTCACATCTGTAAAGTTTGGTGCTATAAAGTTTATATAGACTATAAAGTTTAATTACAATGGCTATTTTGTTCCCTCTCCGCGAGATGGGAAGATCTAAATAGCTCTGCAGTGAGTTCTCTGATGTCCAAGGTTTCAGGGCTGAAAGGCTTTGCTTGGCTTTGGGTCATAATGCAACTTTAGAAAATCTCAGAAATAACCTATCTAATGAAACTTTTGTTAAAAGTGCTCTTTTATGGCTTTAGCCTGAACTTATTACATGTCAGAATCAATCAGTTTTCAGGGGGAAGCACCTCACTTATATGAAAAATATGTTTTAATTCTGTCCAGCAGTGTAGGTCGAATGTGAGTTGTTCAAAAAAAATCTATGCTGACACACGTAGCATTGGATGTGTTTTAACTGTAGCAAATGGAACAAATTATGGAACCAAAGTTGGGTAGTGCTTAAAAAAAGGCTTTTCTGAATAGCTTTTCTTTAAGTGGTTGGTGAGGTTGTTCAATATAGCTGTTCAGAATGAAGTCTTTAGACTGAAGAACTCTTTGCAATGTTTAACTAAGGGAGCATCCTGCTTTCTTCTTTGCCTTTGAAATTTGATCAGGACAGACACAGTTCTCAGGAGGGTGTTTTTAGAGATTGTCTGGTTAGTCTCCAGTCCCACCAGCAGCGTGGCAGAACTAATCTTAACTTGGGCAGTTATGCAGAAATCTCCATCACCCGTTGTTTTTTGAGCTACTGGTACATATAGGATGTGTAATGCATGTATTTGGTGTGTCAAAGCATTGCAGCTGACCTGGGCCTGGTATGCAAAATAAAGTCATATTAAACCTGTGTCTGTTCCAGGGAAGTGATGATGTTCCTGGGTTCTTTGTCTCCAGTGCTTTAATATTCTCTGCCTTCACATCACCACCATCCCTTTATCAGTTTTGGCTCTGTGCACTTGTTGCAGCTTGGATTCAAAAAAGTATTTAGGAAACAATGAAGGCAAACACACTCTTTTTATTTATTCTTTTCTTTTTCTTATTTTTTCCTATTTTTTTTAAACCTAAAATGTTCAAAGATCATGATTTGAAGACTCTGGTATAACCATCAGATAGGGTTGTTTCTTTGGGAGTTGGTAGAGGTGGATGCATAGACCATAGTTTCTTGCTTAACTAAATGTCTTTACATATGGCATAATCACATCGTGTGGTAATTCAGTTTTCCTGTCTTTATTTTTTTCCCTTTCTAGGTACCATATGGAATGCCTTAATCCACCTCTGAGTGAAGTCCCAGTAGATGAATGGTTCTGTCCAGCCTGTGCCCCCATGGGGGTCAGTGCTGCTGCAGGTAAGGGCTGGATATTATCTAATCAGAACAGGGTCTTTTTTTCTTTTCATTTAGATAACATAAAGCTTCTATTTGATCTATTTTCAAACAATTACTTTGATAGACATCATCTCTTATTGAGTGAGAAGGGGGTCTTGTTTCCTAAAACGTTGATTCACAGTTTACAAAACGGGGAGTTTCTTCATAAAAGCATTTAAAGGTGTGATGAAACAGCACCATCTTATATTAGAAGCAATCTGTTGGTATTCCGAGCTCGGATTGCCAGGGGAAGTTTCCTGTAGGAAGGCAAATGACCTCGGCATCTTTTCCTTCCAGATACGGATCACGTGAGCGAGGAGGAGGTGGCTGCGCTCGTGGCCGATGTTGTTCCCACCACGAGCCGGCTGCGGCCGCACGTCCGGACGCGAGCCATAGCCCGGACTCGGCAGAGCGAGCGAGTCAGGGCCACGGTGAACAGGAACCGCATAACGACCGCCCAGCAGATCCAGGTATTTACAAGCATCTCTTTCACTGAAAGCCTTTGAGAGAGCTGGAACGAGTCCCCGGCTTAAATAGCCAAGCAGCCTGAGTGTTGACCATCCAAGGTAAAATGGTTGGTTGAATTCACTAGGAACACTGGAATGCTGTAAGCTCTGAAGTCAGGCTTGACATAAGGAAAAGGTGAGGACAATCAAGTATTGGCACAGGTTTGCCGTGGAGATTTTGGAATCAGTGGTTTTGGAGACTTATTTTTTCAAGACCTGACAGGAGAAAGTCTTCAACTCGGTTTGAATTCAGTGTTGATCCAGCTTTAACTAAGGAGTTCTTGAGCTGTGGTCTTCAGGAACACCCTGAAGTCCTGTCCACACTCTGTGATGCTATGGAAATAAGTGTTTTTTTTCCATCTGACAATAAGATATACAATTTTGCTTGATTATATCAAATCTTTTTTTTCCAAAGGTAGGAAACTGTAGAAAAGACAAAGAAGGGAAGAGTGGGTAAAACCAAATGTTTCCTCAGATAATTCATTTGGCAGTGCATTTCCAGTTATGCCTGGTGCAAAGGCTGTAGTAGGGTGGGTAAGACTGGGAAAAGACTGAGAGGGAGGCAAGAGGTCAGTTGGATGAAATTTTCCCTTAATTTCCAATTGTAAAGGTTGGGTGAGAAAGAAAAACAAAGTGGATTTAAGATCTGTGAAGTGCCTCATCTTCATGCCCCTTTAAAAATATTTTCTGTAACTTGGGAAGAAAACTGAAAGTAAATAAAGACAGATATGTAGGAAGCAAAGAAAAATGCTAAAATCTTGGGAGGGAAAGGGATATATTCTGTTATTATCTTACCTTCCTGCCATCTGAAAACAGTTCATTAAACTGTTCATTAAAAATTCAACGGGTAGAATCTGGAGAGTTAATCGAAACATTTATAATGAGAAGAGAGGCATTTGTAGCAAATCCAGAATAATCTTAACTGAAGCAGTGAATACAGTCGGAAATTTGTTCCATGGATGAAGGTCCAACTTGCCTGGTGTTTTTAACATACTCCTTCTGAATGATTATGGGGACTTCCACAGAGTGTGTCAGTAGTCCTTAAATTCGTTACCTCCTCCATGGTGGACGTCACCTCGCTTGGATGCAGTCCCCTATCTCCAGAATTGGCCACTTTAATTCCTTTAATCCAGAGGTGATCAAATAAGAAGACTCAGGGTTGCGATGCACTCCTGCTAAGCAACTGCTTAAGGAGATGCCTAGGAAAACCCCGGTGGCCGAGCACTGTGTGGGGCTTGCAAGGTAACTGCTAGTGCTTTTCTTTCTCTCCCTGCCTGTTCTAGAGACACGGTGTGTAGCCGTCTCCGTGCAGATGAGAGAGGTGGTGCCCGGGCACTTTCCCGTCGCACAGTAGTGCGAGCCTGGGTGCCAAGCACTTCCCAGTCAAGAAGCCCTTCCCAGCTCCACTTCTCAATCTGCAGAGATTGTTACAAACTAGACCTGGAAAGGTACTACTGCTTACTTCACTTTGTCTGTAAATAAAGGCACATTTTATTCTAGCCTCCACTTTGAGTTGACTGAAGCTTAATTCTGCTGGTTGGAAAGGAGAGCTTAAGCTGTTGTCCTCAAAGCACACCGAGATGCTGATCTCAGATTCTCGGAAAGCTCTTGTTTTCAGGTCAAGGGATGGCTTTGCAATTCGTGCTCTGTTCCGTCCATGCCAAATAGCAGCAGTTACCTTGACATACTAATTTAGGCCCTTCTAGGGAAACAAGTATTTTTGACTAAACTGGTGTTCAGGCTTCCCTTATTTCATGCTGTCTTTCTGCAAATCAAATAAGTTTATATGGAGTCTGTTGGCACCCACAATACTTTAAACAGTGGTGTTCCAATAAAAACAGGTCAGTAAAAATAGTTTGGAGCACTCATTAGAAATCCTAAGCACGAAACCTTATGAAATTGCTGCCATGTTAGGATGAAGTGAAGCACCTCTGCTGATACGTTCCGTTTTCATCTGTTCTGCGGTTTGCTTGTTTGCCCCTACAAGATGCTTTAAAGCAGGTTTCCCCTAGTTTTTGTGTCAGTATGTATAAATCTGATGCTTGTGTAGAAAGCAAGCATGGTGAATGGTCTGTATCCTTCAGAAGCATCTGCTCCATTCATAGAATACTTATCAACACAGATGCATTGTAGCTGCTTAAATAAAGGGTGTGAAGGAAACACGTTATGGATGTGGCTGATACAAGCATGTGCTTTAATCTAGTTGAGAGATTTCTCTTTCCCCTTTCTAATGAGAGGGAGTTGAGTTCCCCTCCTGAACCTGGTGCCTCAGGCTCTGTACACGTCCAGCCTGTTTAGCCATGTTAAACGTGGCCGACCCCCTGTCAAACTGCAGCGAGAGGCAGGAGCAGCCCTGGATTGCTGCAGCTGGGGACACTGCAGTGGGGACTCACGACTGCCATGAGGTCTATGGGGCACGTGTCCAAAAAGGCCCCTGCTAGTGGTACAGCTAGTGCTGCAGCTTCGGGACAAGTGCTCAGGGCACCAGCACAAACCTGGCCTAAGGAGTGAGGTGCTTAACGTGGGGGACCCTGCATGCTCTGGCTCTTTTGCCTTTGTCTCTATTGGCGTTGCTGCCTGAGCAGTCAGAGGTTGTTTGGGCGGGTTTGGGAAAACTCTGCTGTGTGAATGTGTGGGATTGTTTTCATTTAAAAAAAAAAAAATTGGACTAGCCGTGATTATTACTGCTGAGCGAGTCCCAAAAACGTGGTCATCTCTGCGTGTTGTGACAGTCAATAGGTGAGAAAAGCAACGTAACTGCTCAGCTGGCACCTTGGTTGGTGTTGGAATGTGTCCTGGCCACTTTTCACTTGCACGCAAAGTCTCTTTTCCATCAAATGCTTTTATAGTAATCCTGAGGCTGATCTTTACCCATAACATGTAACTTGTAACCCTGCGTGCAGCACGTGCCGAGGTACCTCATGTCCTCTCTCCTGGATGAAACCATCGAGGCGGTCGTCGCAGGCCTGAACACGGCCATCTACCAGCGACCTCTCACGCCGCAAGCTCCACGGCAGAAAAGAAAAACGGGTAAGAAACCTTCTGTAGTTCCCATCTGCGAGAAATAAAAGCTTTGGAAAGGAAAGCCCACGTCACAGCAGACACTCTAGAGTAGCTGTAGTGTGCCACACCTCTGCAGCTACGCAAATATCCCACGTGTATTTTCTTCTCTTTCCAAGAAATGTGACTGTTCCGGTTAAAGGTCACTTTTAAGTTAATGTTGACTATTTTGGTGGTTGTGCTGTTGCTGTGCACTGTAGATACCTCTGCTTGAGCTGCTTTGTGTGCCCTGGGGAGGTGAAAAAGGGAGTACAGGGTAAAATGCAGTGCCAGCACTCAGCCAGGTACTTGGTTCTCTTTGTCCCATCAGGTAGGAGGAAGAAAGTTGCAGGCAAAAAAAGAACTCAGACAAAATCATCTGTTGGGAAGAAGAGTTCGGGAACACACCTGAAGAGGCGCAAGCGTCTAATGAAGAAGAGAAGGGGGAAAAAGATCAGAATAAGATCACATGTGAGTTTCTGCCAGTATCAGTTCCTTCCATTTTTCAGCCATCTCAACTACAAAAGCAGCGTCACAGGGGGCTCAGTGGGAAAATACTGTTTTATCGTGATAACAAGATCGCCTCTTTCTGTGGAAGTATGTGCAGGTCCAGCAAGACATCGTACAGGGAAATAAATTATAACTTCCAAGCAGGCCTGCTGGGTTTGCTGGCAGAGTCTGTTATCTGAACTGCAGGGTTCACTCCACACCACATGTATTTGGGGCTGCGTGTTATGTTTCTGCCACTAACCTGTAGTGTTTACTTAATGTAGATACCAGCTCAGTTAAAATTGCCACCACTTCCTCTTATGTGTTCTAACAGGCAGCAGATACTTACGTCTGTGTTGATGCATTCCTGCAAACTGCAATTAACTGCAAACCCAGTTAATTAGTTATGAGGACTGTCAAAATTCCTCTCTGGTTGTGGATAGTGATCTCGTTTGAACTGCCCTGAATACTCTGCACCAGCTTGGCTTTTGTCTTTACCTACCTAAACTAGAGAATACTTCCCTAAGTCTAGTATGTGCAGCCTCTGTAGGAAATGACATAAAGATTATAATTGGAAGTTTAATAAAGGCTTTAAAACAAAAATATGAAGTAAGTGCACAGCACTTGCGCTACATGGTGCTGTAGATCAGAGTAATAACCTGGTTATTTTTGTTAACTGTAGAATTTGCAGCTTTTAAACGCAGGATGTGCATTTACCCTAACATGCTTCCCATTTCGGCCAGTAAGCTGTGCAGATAAGCCAAAACCAGAGTTGAAATAGTGCTTCAAAACTGCCATGGTTTCTTAGGAGCATTTCTACAGCAGCGTTATTTGCATTCATAAGTCATTATATTTTACATTTGGTATTGAATTTTACATTTGCTATTAACAGAAGCTTGTTTTGCAAAAATAACCTCATTTCTTTATCTGTGCAGGTAAAAAATGAGGTTACTACTCGCTCCCGTATTGCAAGAACTCTTGGTCTTGGTAGACCCGTGCGTGGAGCCTCCATCCCTTCCGTGTACAAAGCAACGGAGCCCTCGCTTGGTCTTATGAGGGCAGATATTGGTGCAGCTTCTCTGTCAGTGTTTGGAGATCCCTATGAACTGGATCCTTATGAAAGGTAAAACACCTTCGCACTGAGGACCCGATGACTTCCCAAGTACCAAGGTGTTTGCCTGTGAACGTAGATACATTCATATCTGTGTGAATATTTCAGGCCTGGCTATCAAAAGGTTTCTGTTGTATTTTGGAAAAGAGCTTGTGACCTGCTGCAGGTAATGCAGATCTTGGACCTGAAGACAGACTTTGGATACAAATCTCTCAATAATGTATTTTTTGTGCCTGTTTGTTTTCTTCCCTCTTTCAAAACGTTTGCCAAAATAATAAGCCTCATAGAAAAGTTAACCATAGTTTTCATGAGGTTATTCAAAGGCCAGAATTCAAAGGAGTCAGGTCTTTTATCACTTGTTACTTACTAGTTTTAACTAAAGTTAGCCAGCATTTTTCCTATATAGTGTGCAGTAACTTAATGTAGACCATTAGAATCTTCCATGCTTTTCTCTTTCCCCTTCTTCCCTTTTCCAGATAGTTTAAAATGAAGTGAAATCTTATTTTGTCATAGTCTTTACTCCTAAGTCCTAGATTTTGGAAGGGGGAAACTGAGGAGAGGGATCTGGAATTAGTGTTATCAAAGCTTAGTTTGCCTCTAAGTGAACTGTTTTGCCTGTCTTTTAAAAAGACATTGCTCACTTACATATTTTTTTTTAATTTTTTTAAAAAAAAAAAAAACACCAAACATTATAATATACATAATATTTGAATCTAGGCTATACTGTCCTGTTTACTTAGCAGCAGAAAGCAACTGTATTGCAGAAGTTGTCTTATGTATACATTGTAATAAAAGAAATGATGCTGCTCTTTCACTATATCTGTTCTGATGGTCTTACCTACTCCCTCCGTTTGTAATGAAACAATGCGTGGGGTTCGTGTTTCTGTTTGCTTTGCCCACAGCAATGAAGAGGTTCCAGCAAATCCAGATTCACCAGTGAGCGCCAAAAGGAGAGTTCTCTCGCAGTCAGCACTGAGGTCTCATCGTCCTGTAGCGAGACCTGTTTCTGTAGGGCTTCCCAGGTAAAAACTACTCTTTTTTTGGGGGGAAAAAGGAGCAGTGTAGGTCAGGGGAATGGATTTGTGATCCCAATTGTTAGGGAGATAACTGGGAAGGGAGCCTCTCCAAAGTGCTCAATGATAGTTTACTCTTCCAAAATGAATCTTAAGATGTGCTAGAAACTTCAGCTTGCTGCATAACACTTAAGAGTGTTTCTCTTAAGATGAAAAACACCTGCTTACCAAAGATTTCTGATACAATTACATACTTTCCTATTCTGTGGTGTTCTTGCAGGATGTAACTAAATGCTTCAACTTCTTATCAGAGGGAGGTGGGTGCTGAATGACTTTGGTGAAGCCAAAATTATAAGTGCACTTCCCTTGCTGACTTCTGTTTCTGCCCTTGATGGTTGATTTTTGATTTCTTTTTAATGTAACGTGTGTGTATAGAACAAGTGCAGTAAGAGTAAAGGAAATATAACCCCTCTGAAACATGCAGAAGCAGTGTGCCTGCCTTGAGTCCTGAGCAAGAAGCTGAAGCTGCCCCTGTGCCTGACCTGCTGGGAAGTATCCTGTCTGGACAGAGCTTCCTCATGATGAGTAGTTCAGATGTGGTCATCAACAGAGATGGCTCGCTGACAGCAAAGAAGGCGGGTAAGCTTTGGTGCTCCTCTTGTGCCTTGACTGCTCCTATTTGCATCTGCCCTTGTCCTGCAGGCTGTGTAGTTTCAAACACATGGGGTTTTATGATCCAGCAACTATGGGGTAATAAACACGAACCTGGTGACAACTGTAGAACAGGATAATTTGTTTCCTAAATATTAGTGTTGACTTCAAAGATACAGTTGTCTGGCATTAAATGTCAAAAGTAATTATTGGACTGTCTTCTGCTCTAATATGAAGTGTAATCATGCTTCATGTTGAGGAAAAATGACTGAATATGTATTGAACAACTTAATTGTTCTCTTGTATGACATAGCTCTGCATCCTAGAAAGCCAGCAAGTGACTCCAGAGTGGATGATGGTTCAGGACACAACCTTCAACCAAGTGCAGTGCACTCAGGGACCACAGCAGGTAGCTCCGTCGCTGGACCTTCGCTCTCCTCGGGGACAAGCCCTCACTCCAGACCCACCTCATTGAGCTTGTTTTCGTCTCCTTCGCCCTCATTGAGCAAGACTGAGCCCACAACAAACCCTGCACAGACTGCATCAGGCAAGGCAACTGTCAGATCAGAATGCTCAGTGGTGCCCAGATCTGCTCAAGCTCCTAGTCTGACTAGGCGTGACTCTAAGTCAGATGAGATGCCCAAATTTAATGGAAACTCTAAGCGCTTTGCAACCTCTGGCATGTCTTCAAAGACCCCAAGCTGCAACTTAAATTCTGGCTCAAAAGCTGTAAACGTGAGGCAGCCGCTAAAACCACCTCCAAAGAGAATTGATATCTCTGAGCTTCCCAGGATACCAAAGATTAAAAAGGAAAGCAGCAGCAAGCACGTGGAACCAGATCCCGCAGGAAGCCAGAGCTGTGACATCCCTAGCTCCTGTATAACCCAGCTGACTGGCAGAGAGGGTGCCAGTCAGCCGGGGAAAGGCAGCAGGGTGGAAAGTCAGAAGTCGAACGCCAGGGAATCTCAGCAGCAGACGCGTACCAGTGGGGTGTCTTTGTCTACCAATACGGGCATGTATGGCAGTTCCTCACTGGGCACTTCAAGGGGCAAAGGCCCAAGCTCTTTTGAGAGTTTTAAAATTAATATACCTGGAAATGCAGGGCCTTCCAGCAGACCGTCTAATCCAGGATTTTGTAACACCTTCCGCCCCGTTGACGACAAGGTGCAGCAGAAGGAGAATTCTTCATCTCTCTTCTCTGTTAAGAAAAAACAGGTCAAAAGTGAAATATATGATCCCTTTGAGCCAACAGGGTCAGACTCGAGTTCAGCAAGCAGCAGCCCTGAAAGGCTTGGCTCGGGGATCCCCCTGACTAACATTACCAGGACTATTTCCATTGAAAATCCAAAAGTTCAGACGTTTCAAACAGTCCGTCGTTTTACTCCTTACACAGTAAAAAATATATTTGGGTCTGAATCTGATGTGCCATCTAGTAATGCAGAGGCTCATGATGATGCAACAGTAGAAAGCAGGATTGTAGAACAGATCTCTGATACAGAGGAACAAGAACGTGTGGATGAGGAAGATTTTCTAAGCAGACCTTGCACTTCATCTACTGTTAAGCAAATTTCTAATACGGAACCTTTAGAGGAGGAAAGCAGAGAAGGTCCTAACGTGTTCTTTAACGCTGAACAATTGATTAGGCCCAATATTAACGTGAAACTAGAACCAGCTATCCCATCAAAGAGTGATGGGCAGCAGAAAGTGCAAAAAACAGAACAGACAGAGCGACGATCCCGTTCCAGATCCTGTTCAAACTCTAGTTCCCGAAGCAAGAAGAAGACAAAAAGGAAAAAGGCATTGGTCAAAGAGCATAAGAGATCCCGGTCAGGATCTAGGGACAGAGCACGTTCAGGGGACGAGAGCTCCCGGTCCACCTCCTGGTCGAGTGGAGAAGAGCACAGCAAAACACACAGGTTGAAACCCAAGAGCAGGAGGTCTTCTACTGACCGCTCTAGTAGTCACGAGCGATCTAAAAAGAAGAAAACGAAGGATAAAACCAAGGATAAAAAGACAAAATCCTCCTGGTCTAAGGAGAAAAGGAAATCTAGGTCACGTTCAGGGAGCCCTGGAAGTACTTCAGAGTTTCATGAAAATAGGAAAAAGAAGAGACGGTCTCGATCAAGATCAAGGCGGAGGGATCGTTCCCGATCAAATAGTGTCGAGAGGACTAAGAGACGGAAACACAGGAGGGACAAAAGCTACGAGAGACATGACAAAGATAGTGGCTTGAGGTCCAGAGAGAGAAAGAGATCCAGGTCCAGGTCTCGTGAGAGGAGAAAGTGGCGCTCGCGGTCTCGCTCTGCATCTCGGTCTCGGGAGCACAAAAGCACCAAGTCAAAGGAGAAGAGACCGCGGTCAAGATCGCGCTCCAAAGAAAGGAAACACAAATCAAAGGAGACCGTGCCTTTTCCTCCCCTGGAAAAGGATCAAAAGCCTCCAGTAGAAAATGTATCCAGGAGTCTAGAGCAACCCCATCCCTGCAAACAGGAGCTGAAGGAGGAGCTAGAACTCGAACAGGTTTCTATAACCATCCAACAAAACATCAAGCTCGAGGAGGAAATGCAGGCTGAGATCCCAGTACAAGCGAGGGAGCCCCAGGAGAGTATAAAGATGGAACAGATCTGCGAGGACGTGACAAACGAAACTGTATTCCCTGTGCTGGAGAACACAAGCATTTCTGTCCCAGCTAGCAGTGTGGATTCCTTGGTTGAAAAGGAATTAATGAGTAATAGTGAATCATTAGTGCTCGCTAGCTCCAGCAATACCAACCTGGAGATTACCGTTAAAATAGAAAACCCCGCTCCGTGTCCATCTCTGATGGACCCCCCTCAGAAGAAGGAAGTTACCATGCAAGCTCAGACTGAGGCCGCCCCAGTTCAAAGCTCATCCAAAAGTGAAGCCACAGACCCTGCGAAGGACGATAGAGATGAGTGCCTTGCGTCAAGTGAATCAGCCAGTAAATTCAGCAAGCCCGAACTGGAGGTGGCACCTCAGGGTCCTGTGTTGAAATCTAAAGCCCCAGTGAAAAGAGTTACCTGGAATCTGCAGGAGGAACAGAGTGGCGCGTTGTCTGCCGGAAGAGCTCCCAGTAAGTCTGCCTTGGGCTTTGGGAATACCAACAGCAGCCGGAGCAGGCAGCGCGAGCCGGAGTGGCGGTGCCCGGCTCCGGGTGCTCGCAGTGTGGTGGGTTCCTGTGGCCGCCGAGCCGGGCTGGCGCTGGCGCGCCGCGGTCCAGCCCGCCTGTGTGTTGTGCTTGTGGGAGCCTCGAGGGCAGCCCTGTTAGTGACTGGGTAGAGGCGGGCCGAGAGGACGTGCTGCCGCGCAGCGCCGCTCGCTTGGCAGCGTGGGGAGCTGTGAAGGGTCTCCTTGGAGCAGCGCCCTGAGCTAGCAGCCTGCACGCCAGCCCTTCTGCAGCTAGCTGGAATGAGCTTCTGGTTTTTTCCCTTGAAGCTCTTAACTTTGCCTGGAAATGAGCAGCTCTGCACGTCTCCACAGTTGACCCTCGCGAGCTCTGATGAGCTGAGGCTGCTGGAAGGGGTTTGGCTGGGGCCCTGTGCTTTGCGTGCTGGCAAAGCTCTTCGTGTGCTTCTCACTGGCTGCTCTCGTGCAAACGCTGTAAAAAGCAGTTGCAGGAGAGAATGAAAAGTCCTTCGTTAACAAAAGCTGTAAAACATTAATGCACTGTTAAACAAAACCCTTTTATAGCCAGCCCAGTTGATAACTTGTTTATAACTGTCTTGAAATCTTTGACCTGCTAGGTTTATCTCGTTCTTAAAATGTTTTCTTTTCCTTCTTCTCTTGGGGAACCTAGGGATGCCATTCTACCGGCTTCAGCGAGCGAAAGAAGGAGCCTGGAAAGCCGAGGACTTGAACCAAACGTTAAATCAGGTGCAGTTAAATGAGCCTTCTCCAACCAATTACATGATTCCTGAGCCTGTGTTTCCTAGTCTAGATTCCTCTGGGCTTGGTTCTTTTTCCAGCAGCCAGGTGTCATGGAAGGCCTCCCACCTCATCCGTGCCCTGGTTGTGCAACACCTTCCTCTCGCAGCAGAGTTCCTTTCCTGCATGTTTCATAGAGCCTCCCACCTCAGCAATCCGTATTTAATCTTCCAAGTGATCCTGACGGTGGAAGAAGGACGTTTTCTGTTGCGCTATATGCCCAGCTTCTGTTTCCAGCACTTCTTGTCAGGAGATTCTGCTGCTGGAGAAGCTTAAGAAGTATTTGGTGATGAAGCTGTCAGAATTGCCCTGCTGGCCCTGGCTTGTGCCGTCGGTCTGTGTTAGACCCTGTGCAGTGCTGCGTGGGGCAGGAGCCAGCTGCTGTTGCACAGAAGCTTTAGTTGAGGGATGAGTCTTCAGCCTCCCTGGCTCAAACTAGTAACTGCGTACCTGTTTCACTGGATAGAAGTTGGTTTGGCTAGTCTGTTTGCTTGGTTTTCTTTTCTTCTTTTCTTTTTTTTTTTACATCCTTTTTTTTTTTACG
>JAVCKT010029453.1:22344-47952 GCA_032273925.1 Rhynchotus rufescens | reverse complement strand
TTGGAAACAATTTTTACTTATTTTTTATTGTTTAAAAAAAAAAAAAAAAAAAAAGTTCTTACTATTCTGTCTGGCTATGGTATTTCACTGAAAGGACATGTAAGTTTTCTGGTTTTCTAGTGGTGTGCTGACCCTGACTACTTTTCAGAAACATGATAGTGTTCATAAAGGCAGCAACTAACCACTGGGAAATTTTACCACGTGGAACATTCCTTGCCACTTGCAAAATGTAAATTAAGATGTGTTTTTATTCAACTGCTAGTTAGTTGAGGAAGTGACCAGTTCACACTATGTGACTGTAATTTACAGATGGGCAAACAGGTTATTCACAATCATCCTTTTTGGACAGAAAAGATCTGGCTCGGAATGAACAAGAAGCACGGACATGAAAAATAGAAAGCTGCGAAATAACCAATCCTTAGCATGGCTATGTGTGTTTTAGACTTCTGAGTGCAGATGAGAGCTGCCAGAATTCCTTTGAGTTTTGTTAGGAAAATAAGAAATGACAGCTGAAATACTGTCCTAAGAGAATTCATACTTTGCAAGAAAAGTGATTTTTAAAATTTATGTTTAGCTAAACAAATCATCAGTAGGTGCAGAATGACAGACATTATTACTTAGTAAATGTATAGCAGTTCAAATCTTTGAACTCCAGGCCTCTTTTGATAGGTAAAGCAAAGAGTCCTGCAGGAATCTTGATCATTGCAGGAGAACATGGAGTATTTCTATTAATTTCATCCTAATTAGGAAAAAAAGAAGATAAACACACACACCGATAAAAGTAAGACTAACATCAGAACTGTTTTCAGATTAAACAAAGTTTGACAAACATTCTCTATTTCTACTTAAGGCTAGTATTAGGTACAAGACAACCAAGATTCAGAGACAACCAAGATTCAGAGACAAATAAGCCACTTTCCAAATCTTTCATGTAACAAATCCGTGAGCCAAACAAAAGTTTGGCTCCTCACAATATATTCACAGATGTGTTATTAAAAAGTAATTAACTTCAAGTGAAAATAGAGAAATCAGCGGCTTTGTTACTTACTCAAATAATTTCTCTTGCTTTCGTCATTGTTTGAGGCAAATTAATTGCTCTGTTCATATCTCAAAAATTCCCAGAGATGAATGCATGTAAGGCTGGAGTACAATAGTCTGCAAAGGAGAATTGGAAGCCTATTCTTAGGCAGAGCAGAAAATGACCATAGAGTGCCTTGCACCTACAGGAGGCAGGGAGAGATCTTCTGGTTTTTGAAGAGTCTCTCCTAAAGAGCTCTCTACAGTTCCTGTGCTCCTCTGAAGTCAAGCTAAATTAAGACATTCAACATCACACTAAATACGTTCTTACATCCCTGTATTAATTCCTGTATTGTTCTGTGTTATTCTCAAGATGTTTGAAAAATAAATGAGCAGAACGAAAGCCTGTTTTAACTCTTGCTTATACCAATCATCTGACCATTCCCAAATCTTCTGAAAATAATCTGCTTTTGGACCTTGTAAGATTTCTAATAAAAAACTTTAAATGCAATTTAAAACATTTTAAGATTTCTATTGCTAAAAAGAAGACCTGAAAAATTAAGTCACTGTGGTTTTGCACTAATAGCTTTGACAGTGTGTTTCTTTCTAATATGTACTACTATTATTTCTTTGAAATCCATAAATATATAAGATGGCTATCTGGTTGGTAAAGCATTACAGAGTTTACATAGTTCCTGCTATAATTTTTTTTCTTTTTTTTTAAAAAAGGCCTTAAATAAAAGGTTAATAAAACATTTTTGAAAAGAAAAAGTTAGAATTTTAAAATTAAAATCTTTTAAATATTTCATACGTATTATCCTCTTCTCGCACAGGAAGATTAGGCTCCCACCCTAATGTGCTCCATTCAGTGAATAGGTCCTCTTTTAATAATATTTAAGCAAACTTGTGGAAACCTTGCTATAGGGTGCTGTAAACGTTACTATTTACCTGAGCTCAAGCAATCGAGTTGAGCTCTTACTCACAGAGATTTACCTCAGTCTGTCTGGAGCAAGCCCCTAGCCTACAAATTCTTGGCAATGGTCCCTGCCAGGAGGGCTCCCGGGAAGCTTGTGCCCTCGGGCACCTGCTCCTTGCCACCACGGGAGGCCAAACACGTCATTAGCCACAGTGCAGTTTCCTACATTCTGCTCCGCACAAGAGGGAATTGTCGTGATTGCTTTGATTCCCCTAGATGCTTGGGATAGCTTCACTTCGTAAGTGACAGTGGATGTCGCGCCTACCTACCAGTGCTATACTAAGCAATGAAGAGGGAAAAAAATCCAATAGCTGGAGACTGAAACCAAAAAACATCAGAGTCAAGTGCAGGTTTTAACACAGAGTACTTTGCCTTAGGAAACCCTTAGCAGAGCCAGAGCCAACTCCCCCTCACTGCCTACTTTCAAAGACAAACTTGGGGCGTTTGTGAAGCACCCTGCCTCTGTGCAGACAACAGAGGGAAGCCCCACAGACAGGTTGGAGGCTGGATGAGCAAGTTCTGACAGGACTGATTTGCCTTCTAGCCTACAAGCTGGATGCAGCTTCGCTTTGAGCCTCTGTCTAAAGTGATTGATGAAAGACAGCTTATAGAATTGCCAACATCATGAAGTGCATTCAGTGTGGCTCCTTCAGTGGGAGGCAGACTTCACGCTGTTTGGAATACAAGCTGAACTCCACAGGTGTGTGTATCAAGGATGCTCATATAAACCACTAAATGAAGAGCCAGCTAACAAGTGATGACCCAGACCTTTAATTTCCATGGGCCAGATTTTCCATAGCACCTATTAAATTTACTGATTTGTGAATTTTTCAGATGCTAGGCACCAGATTCTGTTTGTTTAGCTCCTCCTTTCCCTAATGAATATGAATATATGGACTTAAAAGCCCATATTTTGTGGGTCTTGATACCAGGGAAATCAAGGCTCAGACTGCATCTAGAGTAGAAATGTACAGGTAGGAGTAAGCATGTCAGGAGCTTGCCATGAAAATGCTTTTCTTTCCTTACTTCTAGCTTCTAGAAATAAAGCAGGTCCCAATCCTTGAAGAGTTCCATACCTGAAATTTCCCCAAAAGTTTAAAAATTAGGAACTACTCCTTTAGCCAACTCATATAAATTTAAGTTTCAACAAGGTAACTAAAATTTTATACTATCCATAAAGGTCAGGGAGTTCAAACCTTGCAGGAACAAAAATGTTGTGACAAAACTTCTAAGTATATTTTTTTGTCTCAGATATGCTTTAATCCCTTAAATGTCATATAAACCTTTTTCTTTTACAAAAAAAATAATAAGTGGAAGATAACAAAAGGAAAAGACCACATTTTCTTTCATTGAAACAAATACATTGCAAAGGTTAGCACTTGAAAGTCAATGTGTTATACACTGGGAACTTTGCAGCGTTCCATTTTTTAATGGGTTTTTGGAAGTCTGAAACAGTCTCATACCTCTATCCTTTCCCTGCAAAAGATAAGCTGATATGTACATAACGTATTTCCAAAAGTACCAGAGAATACAAAGTATTCTGGTTAGAGATGTCAGTGAATAAAGTAGAATTTTACAATACTACCCTAGGGCTAGTAGGATAACAGGGATAGTAGGATAACAGAATGCAGTTGCTGTAGACTATGATTTTGGTCATCTAAATCTGCATCCCAACTGAGCACCACCTACAGCTCGGTCAGGTGCAGATCGTATGAGGTATCTAGGTGCTCAATGCCCTCTGGTTGCAGTAAGACAAAGGTGACAAAGCAAATTTGCAGATGGGAACTTCAGAGTTCATTTTAAGTGTTTTGTTCATACAAATAGTACCAGTTTTCATATTACACGTGGAACAGAGGATTCTAGGCTATTTTTTACATCTGCACTTAAAACCCACATGCTGTGCATAGCCCTGTCACCAGAAACATTTAACTCACACAGTATTCTTTCAAGGGAAAATTAATGTTTTCTTTAAATAGCAGCATGGATTTCATAGTTGAGGGCAGAAAAACATTGATTTTAAAAATAATATTTAGTGCGTTCATCTCTAAAGCCCTTTGCTAACACTGGGCTCAGCCATTCATTCCTCTAGATACTGAACTTCTGACTATAAAGAAGACACTTCCTATGACATAGGAACTAACAATCTGTCCCATCCTTATACCCCTCCTGTGAAGTAAATTATTAACTTCTTGTTACAGACATGGAAATAGACTAAATTTGTTTTTTTCCCAAGATTGCAAAGCTGGGTAGTTGCTCCCAACATCAAGGCCACATTCCAACACATATGCTGCTGGTTTGCTGAGCCAATGGTTCTACTGGTTCATTTTGCCAATGCAGTACATGATGAAGGAGGAACTAAGCAGTATCTGGCAATAACTTGTACTTTACAGGGATTAACAGATCTCATTCTGTATTTACTCCGATGTTTACCCTCGGTTCCTTAAGTCCAGAGAGAGATCTGTTTTTGACATGTGAGTCCTAAGGCAAGCCCAGGACATGGGCACAAGTTTCTCCTTCTCAGCAGTGCCAAGTAGATCTGTAAGTTCCCCACACCAGTGCCAGTCAAGCCTACAAAGTAAGCGTCCCACCTCTTTTTTCACATCTTAATCCACCAGGCAAGTAACAACAAACTAACCAGCTAATACTATCTGAAAACAGGGTCTTTGAAACAAAACCAAGGGAAGGAAAATGCCGCTGTTCCCTGTCTTATTTGTTTCAACACAAGGCTATTTTTTAAAGCATTTACCCTGAGAGACCAAAGTTCAGTTCTGCCTGTTGCAGTCCAACTGCTGAGTTCAGTAATCACCAAACAGGGAATATTATACAATAATCTCAATATGCCAGCATAAGCTACTCCCCCAGCACAAAATAGATAGATAATTTGAAGTGTTTGTATGGCTAATTAATGTAAAACTGATGGCAAGCACTAAGAGGAGGAAGTCCTGGGTTCCTATTTCATTTCCAAGCACAAGGTCTACATTTTGTTTGAACTTTGTGAAACACAGCTTACAGTCCTCATACCTAGGGCTCAGACCAAAGATTTCTTCTTCCAGGAGAAGACGCTAACTGTAGTCCTGCATGTTTCCATGCTCTGAAAGCAGTGTATACAGAAGAACGTAACCATCTACCAGTAGGAGAATCTGGTGTGCAGAGCTTATTCTAGTTACCTCTCAGCCCTTGAGATAGGATTTCAATTTCAGACCTGTATTACAGGATTTTCTGTTAGCAAATTCAGTGATTTCCTGATCACTATGCTAATTTTCACTTTTTTTTTTTCCCATAAGGGAACCGCAGCACTTCATGTATCCCTTGCAATTTTGCTTTAGCATAGGGGATGGGGAAGTCCCACACCTACAAAGCCTGCATTGTGGCATTTAACTTTCTTTTGATGCTGCTGAGTTCTCTCATTTTTTTTTTTTTTAAATACAGACCTTAAAAAACAAAATACAGTCACATTGTTGAGTCTCATTTTGCTCTCCCTGCTTTTTGTTGTGCATGTTCTTGTTCTACTTGAGTATATATAGTGACCTATCAACTTTAATGCTATAAATACTTGCGAAATGGATGAGAAGGGTATACTCATTCTTCTCTCTGCTGCTGTCTTGCTCCCATTTAGGTGCAAAAGGACTGCTGGTACAAAGTGCCAAAAGTCCTGTCTGCTCTTAGATTAATGACTATGTGATCTCTCCTTTTCTGGTCAAACAGAGTGTTTCTCTCTCTCTACCAGGCTTTGATTATTGTGCCGTAAATTCCCTTTAGGTGTCACTCAACAGTGTGCGTTCAAATTGTATTTCACTTTCTTTTGAATGTAAAATACATAAAACATTCATTTCATAATCTCCAGAAAAGTAATTGTACCCTTAAAGTTCAGACATCACGTCACCCCTGGGGGCTGTATGCACCAGTTTAGATGGTATACATTATTTTCAGATGCCACAGTGGATTAAACAGAGCCTTGTACACTAACTACTAATTTGATTTTTAAGCACTGTCACTATGTGCCATACGGATGTATCTAAGCAGTGTAAATTGTTTGAAGAGCTGGTACACCTAATCTTATTACATAAAAGGGACTTCTTTATTAAGGGAACAGTAGAAAACTTAAATGCCTGGAAAGCTGTCTCTGGCAAGTAATCATCATGCTCACTGGGAAACAGATGCACAGCCTGTGTTCTGCTAAAAAGCCTCCCTTTTGGTTCCGTGTTACCATACAGGTAGGTGTGGAAATTTGTTACCCAAAAATAACCTGATTCAACTCCAGAAAATCTATCAGCAACAATCTGCAGAGCTCACTGGGATTTCAGACATATCTGTATGGGACCGGGTTTGCCCACTGGCTTAGACTGCACCCAGCCGCTAGGAGAGGACACGTGGGAGGCTGAGCACAACCTCTGCAGTGCCTAAGGGATGTGGGGCGGTCAGCTAACATCCAAACCTGCTAAATGCTGCTGTACCCAGAGTCTGAGCTGTGCTGCTTTTTCTGCTAACACCCACAAATATAATGAATGGGCAAGCTACAGCTCTGCTAAAAGCATTTAAAAAAGTATTAAAAAGTATTGACATAATTAGAGCCCAGTGGGATATTTCACTCTTTACCAACTTCTATGAATAACAGATGCCTTTAATTCATGTCTCTGGTTTCTAACCAATTCCTTATCCATCTTAATAATGTATTACCTCACCCATATTTAGAGAACTTTTGCGATAATCTATCAAGGGAAACTTTGTCAGAAAGCTTTCTATGAATCCAGGCATATTAGATCTATTAATTTAATTTAATAGCTGCTCCACACTGTAAAAGCAACCGCTTCCTTTGTCTGCAATGTCGAGAGAAAAAAAAATGCTTCAAGTCAATACATTTACCTCACTCTACTAAGAATATATGATGTGACTGCTTCAAAGAACATTTTTTAATAAAAACTGCCAATCTGCACTCGCAGCAAAACTGCTTTGCTGGTTGGCATCCTTCCATCCTACAATGTGCATTCATGCTAAAGCCCCAAGCCCATCACCTTATCACAAGTCCTTATCACTCAGAAGAAATGATGAAGGCCGTCTCCACCATTTTCTGCGTGCCACAAGAAACTGAGATAGGTTGATGGAGTGCTCTCCTCTTCTTCTTCCAGAAGACAGAGCCCCAGCAGAAATGTCTCACATTCTATTACAAATAAGTATATTCCCGTTCTCTTGCAGTTGCAGAGGAAAGCTTGAACGTTAGCCTTATATTTGCAAAACAAATAAGGATAACCCTAAACTGAATATATAACTGAATGTATTTTTAATACTCATGAGTTTAGAAATCACTATTAAATGAGCTGAGTGGTATTATTCATCAGAGAGGAACAACACTTAAGACTGTTCCAAGAGGACCTCGAACCTATTCTCTTGGTTCAGCTGACTATTTGGCTGATACTGAATCAAGGGTTATTGCCCTGCATTTTTTTCATTAAAGCAGGTTACTTTGTGAATCTGGAGTTACCTGACTCAATATTCCCAGGTGCTGCCAACTATAAACAATGCTAACCTTGTAATACTGTTAAGAAGGCTTGATACTGATATTGAAAAATATCTTAATCTTGTTTTCTATTAAAAGTGACAAGGCTCAAGGACGGCGCATCTCCTCTTTCATCTTGAAAAGCTCCCATACACTTTCTGCATGACATGCTTTGAATTGTTGACTACTGTTAATCCACATTTTAAAGGGGGGGCTTTTGCCCTGAAGAAGTTGGTTCAGTGATTCCAATTTCAAAGAAATCAGAGCAAACGCTGTTTTCGTCTTTGATTAACTTTACATAAAATGTTAAGATATGTCAGTCTAATTTTTGATAAATGAAGCCAGTTGATGTCTGAGAGGGTACTGTGGAAATCACTGGCTGGCTGTTAGCATCCAGGGTGAATATCTGCTGTCAAGCTTGAAGGCATTTTAATAATGCTAATGTTTTCATGTTGCTTGTTAAATGAATATGAAGCTTTCATTTTTTTTAAATGAGAAATACAGAAATGTTCTAATACTTTGGCTAGGACTTCTACATCTCATAAATTCATACAATCAAATTAAGCTATGAAAAATGCTGGTGTAGAAAGTCCACCTAAAGTCAGTGGAATAAAATAAGAAATAATTTGGTCTGACAGCTCTAGAGACATGGTCATTCCTGGTTTCCGTCCTTTTTATTGTGACCAAGTATTATGGATAGGGCCTCAAACTTGTAAAAATACTACCACAGTAAATTAATGTTTGATCTTTTTCTTATGTTAATATTGAATGAAATTTCAGAAGCAGTTATTAGTTGTCTACAGCAGTACATAATTATTTAAATAGATATTAATGTGTTTTATTAGTCAAACACCCTACAGGAGATTTCCCTCAACTCTCAAGATAGAACAATATAGAGGATTTAAAGGAATGGGGTACAATAGTGACAGATATTTCTTACCCTTTAAAAATGGAAGAATTTTTAGCCTACATTACCTCTGAATCATTTTGGGATTTATATCATCATTCATTTTCTTCCAGTGAGTTCAACAATATTTTGCGCGTACTTACTATTATCATCAACTTAAATACTTGAAGGAGGCCTGGGAATTCATTCAGTCTCCTGTGAACAGATTTTCCCCTTGAATCTATGTTAGTTTGACTTGAGTCAGGATTAAAAGCAAGACAGAAAACTGGCGTGCCCAAAAAGAAGTAATGTTTGAAAGAGGAGTTGGTGCACTAATGGACTAGGAATCTTGAAAACTGGATAATTTTACTAATGACTACTTGTTTGTTTGTTTGTTTTCCTGGGCAAATAATGCAAATCTTCATACCACAATTTTCTCTCCTGTAGAATAGGAACATATGTCCTCCAAATACCTTATGTCTCTCACATCTATATTAGATTATTAATTCTTTTGCTAAGGAGCACCTGAGAATATATGGCCCACAAGAAATAAAGGGCTTGGTGTTAATTACAGTCTCTATCTTGTATCTAAAAAATGAATAATAAATGGTTATTCATATTCTGGTCAAGTTTGAGATCACTCATTGTACCTGAATCAGTTTACTTGGGGTTTTTTTGCCTGCTCCAGCAGAGACACCAGGACCACATGGCACAGAGTGGCATCCAGGCAGGTTTGGAAGATCTCCAGAGAAGGAGACTCCACAACATAGAACCACTTACAAAAAATTATAAAGCCATAGATACTTTCAAATAATAAACAAAAATGATACACAAGAAGTCTCAAAACGAATTGCCACAACTCAGAATGTGGAAAAAAAACTAGCACTTTACTCCTGTCTAGTTAGCCACCTTGTCTATCAATTCCAAAAAGGTTAAAAAAAAAAAACAGGGAGAAAATAAAAAAAAAAAAAAGACATTGTAATATGAGTGTGTGGCCCAGGGAGAAAAAAAAATGGGGAATTCCCTTTTGGAGATCATTCATATCTGCAAATGCAAATATTCTACACTACTTTCTAAATAAAAATTATAGTTTAATTTATCATGAATCAAAACTACTGCTAGGGAAGTAAGATATTGATATGAAAAAGAAGAGATTCCTACTTCACTCCAGCAGGATTTTTAACCTCAGAAAGCATTTCTGCAGTACAAGCACTAATCAAATGAATGGTCAAAGCTTTGCACGCAAAAGATGAGAGAAGAAAAATCATTGTTTTAAGCTCCCTGACCAAGCAGATCAATTTATTATACTGCTTCTCATATATTTTTGGAAACACAACCCTCATATAAAAAGAGGTTGAGGAAAAAAAAATGGTAATATTATTATGGCGTATTTTTTTTTTCCTAAAGCAGACACTGAAATCAACTCAACATTATGTTGAGAAGATGACTTCCCTGTGTTTAGTACACACAACTCTGCAGCAGCATCTTTGGGGGAGTCACCACTTAAACTTGGCTCAGAGAGCAATTCATGCTTCAAAACTGGCAGAGATAGTAATTCAGGCTTCAAATTTATACAATGGTGCATGTGTTTTTGAAAAGAGAACCAGTGCATCTACTGATAAGGAAGACCCTACTTGTATTTAAAGTTCTGTATGGTGTTAGGGTTTTGAGTGTGAACTCAACCACAGGATGGTTGCTTTTGGAGGGAACCTTAGGAGATCCTGTAGGCCAAACACCTGTCCAAGCCGTGACACACACACTGCTCAGCACTCTGCCCAGACAGGTTTTAAATACCTCCAAGGAGGGAGACTCCAGTGTCTCTAGCAACCTGTTCCCAGTGCTCAGTCACCCTCATGGTGAAGATTTTCCTTGTGTTCAGATGGAATCTCCTGAGCCCTTTGCCTATTGTTGGCCAGCACTGAGTGGCCCCTATCCTCTCTATCTCCTCCTTCCTTCAGATACCAAGACAAAATCCCCCTTCAACTTTCTCTTCTCCAAGCTGAAGAAGCTCTCAGCTCTCTTCTCCCAGCCCATGATACACCACCCATGGCAGGGCCAGGGGGCACCAAGTACAGCTAGTGCAGAGGGCAAATCAGGGCGTTATCTGAAGCATTCACTGACTTTGGATATGAAGATCAATTCCAAAAAGGACATAGCTGCAGCAGGAAGAATATAAGTGTCTAAGATCAAGTGAGATACTGGGGGGAAGCAGGGCAAGTCAATCATTTCATTGCTCGAGTACCTGAAGGCCACAGGCATCCCTGTTTTCTCCAATAAAACGATCGTAGTTCTGTATCTGATGAAACACAGCAGTGTCATCCCTTTTCCTGAGCTGTGGTCAGTTCTCCTTTTCCATCATAGGGCTTTCACGGTTCAGGTACCAACCATTAAGAAAACCGAAAGCTCCTGGGGACAGCCTATTAAGCAGGAGAAGATCTGTAAAAGGGGAAGGACTTCTACTAACCATGGTGCTGAATAGCGTCAGTAGGAGAAGACTTTTGCGTCCTCCCTGTTCAGCATGTTTGTTCTACACAACCCTACTAGTACTCCAGGGTACAGAAGAGGACATAAAGAAGAGGACATACAGAAGAGGACATCCTTTGAAATGTCACTGATTTTGTAGAGTCAAAATCTGTTTGTGTTTTACGTGGCCATCTCGTCATGTTAATTATCTTTAATCCAGTGCCATGACAAACTGGAAAAAGAGTTTGTCTTTCTCCAACACGTATGGTTACACACAGTCCACTGTCAACTGCTAAGTGCTCAACTGTTGTTTCTCTGCTTATTCCTGAGTACTGTCCTCCTAAACACTCACAGGATTGTTATTAAAGTTACAATAGGGAATCTTGCACAGCAGACATAAACACGATCTTTTTCTTTACTGAGAAAATCAATAGACATTTTAACAAAGCAAAGCCTTCAGCAGTTTCTTATCCAACTCACAACTTCCTTTGGCTCGGTGAGTATGAGATGAATGACAGATAGCACCGAGCTAATTTCAGGAAAACAGCACCAAAGCAAATCCACAAAGGGCCCACTGTTGCTGAACCTGTTGAATTTACACATTTGTTTGTCATGAAATATGGTGAAATTTGAGCTATATTATAGATATATTTTCTTTATATATGTATCATATCTCTAGATTATTAATGCTGTTGATAAAATGCTATATTTCCATTACTTCAAAAATAACATAATTGATAAAGTCATCTAATGCACTGCTATCGAAGATTAACTTTGCAAGTCTGTTGAAATACTTTATGTCAAAATATTCTAAATTAATTAATATTTTATTAGGAGGCTTGAGATTAAATTAACTCATTTCTCATGCAACCCACATTTCTTTTTTTCCCCCTTTGATTTTGTTTTTTCACCCCAATAATAATAGGACGTGCTCCCTTTTAAATCTGAATTGAACTGTCACCTTATTCATGCAGTCATTGCAGTTATAAAAAGAACAGATCATTAAAAACTTCTTTTAGACTTGATTGCTTTCTGCTTGCATACAGAAATTCTAAAAGTATAATCAGGCAGGGTAGGGATTTTAGGTGAAGACAGTATGTTAGTCTAATTTAGAGCATCTTTTGATAATTACAGAATTCCAAACCAAAGAATTTTATCATAAAAATCTGCAGCCAACTAATCCCATCTTTGTTACTATCTTTAATTTCTCCTCTCCTCCACTTATGCATTTCTGCTGCTCTGCTGGAGGAGTGTGAGACCTCTAGTTACTGTGGAGTCATAGGGGAAAGCTTCACTATCACATCCAGATCTTTTCTTGGGAAAAAAAAAATAGCCCATGTAGCGAAGGTAAAAACTTGAACTGATGCTGCTATGTCAATCTGAGGTATTTGAAAATTAATTTATTGAGAATTGTCTTGCAGCAAGGAAGGACTGTTTGTGACTAGATGTTACACACGAATCTAGCCAGTGAGAAGTAGTAAGGCTGAACTCAGCAATAACTGTGACACCACGAAGACAGGATGCCAAGAAAAGTTCTCACGTTTCACTGCATAGTGGAGAATTGTGGTTAATTTAGTGAAGTAGTGAAGTAAAACACATGGAAGAAACGATCTGAGTACTAAGGAGGAAGACAGAGCAATAAGAAGTGAAGGCAGATGACCTCTTTCGCATGAGCAGTCAGCATTCTCGTCATATTTCTGGGTCAGATCTTTTAAATATTAATTTGCACTTTTTTTTTTTTTTAATACTAAGCCCACAATGTTACTATATTCTCAGAGGAATTAGTTCTTAGAATGGTCATTTGTCACATAGCTGATTAAACAAAACCTTGAATATAATAAAGTCCTGTTCATTTACTTTTATACAAATAAGAAAACAAATCCTAAGGCCACAGGAAAAGCACATGTAAGGACCTGTGCAGGGGCAGGAAGGGCAGACCAGGACCCGTGGGCTCTTAGTCAACTCCGAGCATTGGGACTGCAGCTAGCGAGAGGCTTGGTCATCTGTTGAGACCCATGCACGCTGTGCAGGTCAGCTTTTGCACTGGAACTACTGTATGATCACAGTAACAGTACCATTGCAACAGGGGCTATGCAGGTACTGTGAACATAATCCAGGTAATAATCACCACCTCCAACTCTCCAGCAAGTGGGAAAGAGTTGAGTGTTCTTTATATGGATTACAAAATCAGTGCAGGTAAGGGTAATGATATTGGTACTATGTGAAAATAAAAATCACAAGTGTTTAGAATGTTGCAGTAGTAACGTATCTTGCTGTTTGAAAATGTTCATCTTTTTATAAGCCCCAAATTAATTAGGAATGTAGAATATCTGCTTATCTTTAATATCAACACCTATGATAATTTCTGATACCTCTTTAGAATATATTTTAAAATGATTTTTATCTCCTCTGAACCTTTCACTTGTATCTCCTTATGGCTATTTATCTGGATTACAGCCATGAAAATGTGATCAAATTAGCAAAGGATTATAGATTATTTGAATAATTGTTTTCTGAAGATCAGACTCTTCCAAATTTAATTTCAATGACTTAATTGTGACCATTTCAAAATCCCTCTCAAATAATACTGAGGCTACAATGGCATCAAGAATAAAGAGGTAGAAAAGCACAGTTTGAATTGAAATCTGCTGTGCTACTAGGACCTCATGTAAAAATTCCTTAAAGAAGTGCTTCAGTTTTTTGGAGGAAGTTTCTTATATGTGATATGCTGGAGGTGACATTTGATGATCACACATTTAAATCTTCAATTTTAAGAATGCGAGTAATCCCAGGATTGAGTTCTAGGCTTTTCCATCTGCTTTTACAGTCCTACTGGTTCAGAAACTTGAGGCTTTCTCCTGCTTCCACTGAAATCACTGAGCATTCAGCCACTGGTGCTGATGAGCACACGAACAGACTTCTAATGAGCAGATGTCTTCGCTCAGAAAGATCCTTCCTGACAGGAGGCTCTACCTGGCCAGCTTTTGAGGACCCTCGCTATCTTCTGCTTGGCTGTCGGAGCCAACTCCACTACAGCATCAATTACCAGCTACTGCAGCAGCACAAATATGGGAAAAAAGAAAACAGATAAGCTCAGTGCTGCAGTGGCTGGATGGGTTGGCAGATCAGCAGGGCCTGGGAAGCTTTCAGGCCCTAAGTCTACTCTTTCTTGGCAGCACAGAGAGAAGCATGGTGGAAACACATAGCTAGGTAGGAAGGGCAGCTGGCCCTCAGCTCCTGGGCTCCGCTACCACCCTGATAAACAGTCATAAACCAGCCAGGTAGGCGTGAGTGCTAACATATAGGCCCATAGCATCAGAAACCCCACGTGTAGAAATGCCACATGCAAAGCAGCGCAGAATGTCCCCTACCTCGTGTTCCCTCATGCCCACTGTCATCGCCGGGCGAAGAACCAGTGCTGATCAGGCAGCGAAAATGCTTGTGGACTTGAAACACTGCCTTCATCAGATTTTCAAAATAAGAGATAATATAAATCATACTATCCTGCTTCAAAGTCTATCAGCAGATAGAAGAATGATACATAGTTCCACCTAGTGCTTTTCACAATGACTAATATGAAGCTTTCCTGGTGTTCACTGGGATAATGATAATGATGAATATCCGGGCAAAATAACTAGGTTTTTAGGAAAATGGCTCCTCTTGACTCATTAAATATACAGGCTTCACCAGCAGTATAATGTGTCAAAAAGTATTTCTGAAGAACACAAGCTATTACTTCATTAAAAAAAAAAAAAAAAGGAAAAAATTAAAATGAGTGAGTGTGCCTGGGAATTGTCAATGTAAAGCTGAAGTAATTTTTTCCCCTCTTTAAGACTTCCCTTTACATTAGCCAAGAAAATGTTAAGCTTAATCTCAATGCAGTCATATCTCAACTTTATACCTATGGAATTTTGTGATGGCAATAAATACTTTGAAAAATTAGTATCCCCACTATGAAGAACTGCAGCTGATGAGCTCACTGCATACAGTGAGAACCAGGGCAGTTTATTTGTAACATTTCACCTGGAAAGGTATGAAATAGAGCAATTTATTCACTATGTAATCCTGACATAAACAGTAGACACAAAACAGTAATACACAATCACATACAACACAGGGCTACAGAAAATAAAAAGCAGATATTACTGGCTCTGAATTGAGTTAAAGTGTAGCCTCCTTCACTGCACGGAATAACATAACACATAGTGCCTATCGAAAATGATCCCCATGGATATGTTTGAAAATTGACAGGCATGGATGCTTCCTGATATTCAGAGAAAGTGATATCAAAAGCAGCTGATACAGACCTACAGCAAAATCAGCCTGAGCCCCAAACTGAGAGTTGTGTGTCAGGATTGATCGATATCTATCAATAGGGACACATATCTCTTGATCAAGCGGAATAGATACTGGTAGGCATGGATGACTAAAGAAAATAAATCGATATGAGAGGGAAAGCTATTGATGCCTCTGGAGAAGGAAAGGTATGGCTCGGGGGATACTCTTTTCTCATTGGGAACGTCAAAGTTTGGAACCCTACACAGTTCCAAGCAGAATAGTAAGCAGAATAAAAGCGCTGAAAGATCAGTATAGTCAGTCTCAAGTAGGATACTGCAGGAGAAGAAATAAAGAAAATAAAAGAAAAAAAAGAGCAAAGAAAAAAGACCTAAAATCTTACACAAATAGGACTGTAAAAGAAAGTGACTATACCTAGCCATTCAGCTTCTAACACTGTAGTCAACTCATACTTTCTGTCTTAACACAGATTTTTTTTCATTATTTAGGAAGCTCCACTGTTGTCTTTCCTCTCCTGCTTTCAGGCTGCATCGTTTGTGACTGGCTGCTTGCTGCTAACATCAGCTTCTTCGAGGGAGAGGAATCGTCCCCCTTGCTCCCTTTAATTCTGCTTTGAGGTTGATGAGTACAGAGAGACTTGCCTGTTTAAGAGATTCTGCAGCATGGAAACATGTCCAGCAAGCAAAGAGACCAAAGACTGCTCTGTACTTCACTTCTTTGACTTTGTGTCTTCTGTTCTGTCAGTCTGTTAGAGAAAATATCAGTTGGAGTATTTCATTATAAATGGCAAAATACAGAGCTATCACACACCTCATTTTAACTGCTGTGGATAATAATAGAATATAAAAAAATGCCATGACGTTCTTGGTGTGAAAAATACTGTATTTATAGTATGTAGTAAATTAAATGCATCTTAATTTGTAGTATTGCCCAAGGATAGAAAATTTATCCATCCAAACTCTAGCTCCCTTTCACAGTCCGTTATAAGTACATTAATAAAAACAGACCATCAAATAATCTTCCAAGACCTAGAGAAAGTAACGAAATGTGACCCACCCTCAGAGTTAAATGGATATAGATATACAGCCTTTTTTGCCACCCACATCCTTGAAACGGCTGCTCTTGGGTTGTACCCTGCCAGTTAAACTACAGGGATTTCTAAGAACATGACTCTTAACGTGGAAAACTGAATTTTCTGCAGATATTCCCAGGACTAAATAGAAGGGACTATCTGTGCAGGTAGTGGTAATGCACTCATCTGACGTGCTGTTTGCAAGCAAGGCATATTTATCAAGTCACCAGAAGTAGCTTGTTTTTCCTGGGTAACAACTTTATTCTGTTACACTTGAGGATGCTTTAAAGACATTAAAACTACAGGTCTCATGGCTATGCACTAGACTGACAGAATGGGGCCCTCAATCCATAATGGCTCAAATTTAACATGATACATGATGTCAGAGCTAGAAAATCATTTTGTTTCTTAAAGTGCATAGGGGGATGTGATTTGAACTGCCCGAGTTGGAGTCTTATAATAAATCATCCAAAATAAATTTTATTATTTAAGGCTTATTCAGAGGCAGACAAGCTGAAAACCTATTTTTTATAAACTAAAAAGTTTATAGGCTCTCATAAACATTAAAATTACTTCTTCATAGACATTCTGCACACTAATTTCTTTTGTTTCATGTCTAAGGCTTTCTGTAGTGCTTTGTGATGCTCAGCAACTTCTACTTGCAGACACACCGCCCTAAAGTTTGTTGTCATTAGTGGCCCCATCTCTACACATGCCCTCCAATAAAAATTTTATTTAGAGCATAGGTTTAGTCTAATGCAGAATATCCCACATAAACTCTTTGTGTAGACACACTGGGCATTTTGCTATTGTTTTGCACCAGATGAGTGCAGGCAAGTACTAGCTGTATTGCCCAAGTCTTGAGGTCTTGCCCAGGGAGGCTGTGGAGCCTCCTTCTCTGGAGATCTCCCAAACCCGCCTGGATGCCGCCCTGTGCCCTGGGCTCTGGGTGTCCCTGCTGGAGCAGGGGGTTGGACTACATGATCTCTAAAGGTCGCTTCCAACCTCAACCAGTCTGTGATTCTGTGATTGAGCTGAGCAGTGGGATGTAGTAGCTTTCAGAAACATTCATGCACGTTATTGTGGATTCCAGACAACTTTTCAGATAGGAGAACAGCAGATCACAGCTCCTTGCAAGCACACAGCTATTCCAATGAGTAGTTCCTAAATCCTACTAGATGATGTCATATAAACTGCCTGCATTTGTATGGCTGCTGTATGGGGTTATGACAAGCATGTGGATGCCCTGATCACATCCCCTGTGCACAGCCTAATGGTCAGTTATCTATCCCTTAACTTGCCTTACCTGCACAGGGAGTCCCACGTGCCCCCTCACAGCATCTCAGGGAACAACACTGGGACTAGAGCACACGCAGAGGGACTTCCCGGAGGAGTTCAACAGTGGACTCTACTGACACTGCATCCTCACGCAGAAGGAAATAACACTCAATTTTCAGATTTCCACCTGAAGACAATTGCATGGCTTCCCAATTTCAAAAGAAAAACAAGGACTAAGACATGGCTTCTTTGTCAAGGGGCTGTTCCAGAGAAATGGGCAAACTCAGCTATTTGTACCTCTTTTTATGCTCTCAAATGTCAGGACTCATTTTTACAATTAAAAAAAAAATCTGCTTAATAAGGTAAAACTTTTGGAAAAAGCACATTCATATGCACTGTAATGTAAATCTTGTCAATTGGTTGAAGAGGGTGAAGAAAAAGATTGAAGATCATAAATGCAAGATAAAATGCACAGTCTAGTAGAAAATAAACACATAAAGATTATGACCATATGTAATTATCTCTGTGTAATCTGCAAATGACCAGAATAATGACTGAGTTGCTTAAACAGTTTTCTATATATATTTAAACATTTCTTTCCTGCTATTTTAAAAGATTACAGCAAACACAAATGCTTTTTCATACATGAACATACATGAGCTGATGTTTTCTTTTTGTTTTCCGATTGTAATCAGGCTTCGTCTTTGGAATTTTTCCTTTTTCTAAATTCTCCCTTTGCTTGTTTTCAGTTTTCTAAAGTTTCCAGTTTTCTAAAGTTTCCCTCCTTCCCTTTGTAAAAAATGTGAGGACCCTAATTCTGATAGCGGCCTAGTTGTATCTCTGGAGAGATACAGAGATGAGATCTTAGACATCCTTCCCATTACTTGCAGACTTGCTCGGTCTCCCAGCTGCAGTCACTGATTTGTCCTAAGATGAACTGATTGTATTGAGGTCAAAAGGAGCTCTCAGAAATTTCACTGGAAGTGGGACTTGCTGTCACGTCCATCCCTTTGCTCCCACATTTACAATTCTACTATTCTACCTGAAGCAGCTGCTGTTTCTGTTGTTGCTTTCACCGCTTCTGACACTAAAAAAGAAAATGGAATTATTTTTCCTACTCAAAGATTATCTGTAGCACTACAGAAGTTCATTGCTGGGTTTGTCTCTCTCATTTTATTTTCCTTTTTTTTCCCCTTCATCAGAAGCAAATTGTGGGCTTGCAAAGTTCAAGCGAATTTCATATCTGTTAAGATATATTCTATAATCTTTATTAAATATTTATGCTGAACAAGAATCACTGCTTCTCTATGATTATAAAAAATGGTTGTCCCTAGAATGTGCCATATAATTATTCTTTTTTTTTTCCTTTAAGATTGATTTAAATACTTTTAAATATGACATCAGCCTTGAAGCTTTTCATAAGAACAAAGACGTATAGGTCAGGAGTGTGTCAAAATGACATTTAAATGTCAGACCAGCACTTATTTTATTGAGATATGAAGTAATGTCTGCCTGTTCGCTGAAAAAGTATTTAAGTCTAAGTCAAGTGATCAAAGACAATTCTTCCGTAATGATGCCTTTGAGTGGCTCTAGAAAAAGATGGAGTGGAAACTGAGAGATATTTGGAGGCGAGAAACACTGGGGAATAAAACTATAAACTGTCTACTAGTCTCCCATCAAGTCAACACGAGCACCTTCTGTACTTGCAAACACTAGGAATTAAAGCAACACAAAAACATCAAGTTTTAGTGAAGTATTATAAAGCCAGGAAGAAAAAGATACAAAGACAGGGACTGATAAGACTTATTTAACTTAGTCAACACTATCCTCCACCCTTTCCATATGGATAAGTAAGAGAAAAGAGAGGACAGTAACTTCTGTGCTGAGAGTTTCCAGTCAGAACTGATGGAGGATGGAAAAGGAAACGATTGCTATCAGAAGGCAAAGACAGACAAGGGAGGCTAAAGAACGGTGAGTGATCACTCAGGGGTGTTGCAGGAAGGATATTATGGGGCTGCAGGCTGATTTTAGAGCTGCCCTACCTAAAACACCAGCTCCTTTTCCAAGCACGTGGCAGCCCTCTCCACCCCCGGCAGGCAGCAGGCAGCCCTCAGCCGCGCACCTCTCCTTCCCGTACATATTGACAAGATTCCTAGGACTCAAGAAAACTCCCACTTCCTCAGCAGAGGGGCACGTTCTCTGCTCTGTCCTTCTAACACCCCCATCTGCGATGTCCACAGCCAGGGTGAGCTCAGGTTGCCCAGCCCCTGTGTTCTTGGCCAGGCAGCGGGCACCCAGCAGGGCACTGACTCCTTCTGGACAAGCTGGTGAAGCCCAGATCCGCTGGGATGAAAATGGACTGTGTCTATTAACTAATTCCTCCTTTGTAGGTCACAGAACAGCTGCCAGATAATTGCCTTTCCTGACTGGTAGCCGAAATTGAATTTGGATGAGGTGCCTGCAGGTAAAAGGTTTGACAGCCCATGCCAAAACCTCACAGTTGTTTTTTTTTTTTTCCCCTTTACTTAGCTGGGGAGGGAACAGGGTATGGAAAGTTTCTATTTATTCCACCCCACAGATTGTTAGTTTTTAATCTCAGAAATTCATCATTTAAAGGTGTTGGTTATTTATGGGCAGTTATCAGTGCATTTTTTATGGCATATTTCAAAACTTGGAAACTATGAGCTTGCTATGCAGCACAATACTTTGAATTATGGGACAATCTGCATTCATGACATGCTGTTAGTTGACAATATATGGGTATATTAACTAACGGGAGGACACAGTCCTTGTAGTTAGTACACTCACGTTAGGCTGGCTCTAGCACATATAGTGAGTAGACATTAAATGCTGCAGACATTCAAAATACCCAAAGAGAATTTTTCATCCAATATTACTTTTCACAAATATTCTTAGCTGACAGCTTGTTTAATATACACTGAATAATATGGGTCATGACATTTGCCAGCAAGCCAGAGAGCTCCACCAGCAAACATTTTATTAGGTACATTAATGTTTAGCATTCACACCACCACAATATTTACATTTCCTTTTTAAGGGCTACCCTGTGGCATTTAGCTTAGTCCTGTACCAGGGATTGTGCCAAAAAGGAAGTATAAACAGGGAAAATTCATCCCAGAATTGCAAACTCCACAAGGGAGAGCACAAAAGGGAGCTTCTCTCCAAGGAGGGCAGGCTCCTGCATACCTTTTGGTACATAACTCTAACCAACCAATGCACTTTTAAAGCTATAGAAACAAGAAGCATGAAGTTAAACACTCTGTCCAAACCTGATAGAAACAGACATGTTCTGGATGCATTTTTACCATACAAGTTATTTTACCATCATACAAACATTCTTGTCCTAGCACCAACGCTGAACGCGACATCCACCTGGCCAAGGGCAATGCCCCATCAAGACGCTCTCAGATACAGAAGCAGCACAGTCACGTTAGCACTTGTGCCTTCCACACAACAGCAAGACCTGTCCTGTGCCAGGCAGAGCAGATTGGTGGCAACTCTGCTCAGCAATTCAGTCATGACCACAGAAATACAGCATCGGGTCCACCAAAAAGATACAGCTACAATGTACTCAGGAACCTAGGGTGAGATGAGGAAAAAAGATTACGGTGTTTTGTATGCATGGTTCTGACTAGCACCATTCCCACACACTCAGCTGTCATCAAACAAATAATGCGGAACATCTGCCTCTTTTCTATATTGTTTTCCATTTCTAGTTTCTTAAGTTCACTTTTGCTAATGTAAATGTAACATTTTGTTCGTATACCTCTGTGTCATCATTGATTTTGGGGATGTATTCAACACAGAACCGTAAGTCCCATAAAGACCAATAACTCTTAATTTTCCAATTCCAATCTCTGGAAACAACCCAGCATTGAGATTTTGAATTTGGATCAGAGACAATTTTCTTAACTCGATTTGATTATGACCCAACATCCTTGAGATTGTCCAAAACCAAGCAAGGTCATTGATTTTTGCAATATTGATTAAATGCAAAGTACGATACTGCACTGAATCAACACAGTCACCAATCAGGAGATTGTCCAATGCTAATGTGAGAATTAAGCATCACCAACACCGACAGTAATGAGCACAAAGTCATATTTTTTCCATATGAAAGATGTTTCCTTTTCATCAACACTCAGCTTACTATTAGGACCTCATATAGTTTGACTTTTATGGGCAAAGGGGAAGAGAGGGGCAGAATTCACACACGTTTTGTTCTGCAAAGTAAATCTCCCAATGAGAATTCGCTGGCTAATGGAAGCCACGTCAACTTTCGCAGACCACATTTCAAAGCTAGCAGCATACATTCCTTCCCCATGTCATATGACCTCATTTTAAAAATGGCGTGATTATTCTTTTGGTGTTTTTTTCCTATTAGAAATATTGGTAGTGTTGCTCTGAAAAGAGATTCTTTTGCACTTGGCCAAAACTTAGGTGCTGGCACTGCCTTTATCACGATCCTCAGCATTACCACACTTAGATAACAGGGCTGTCCAAACACTTTTCAAAGCAGCTGAAACCATCGTACCTTTTGTTTTTCTTTTTTTTTCCCCTTATTATACCATTTCTTTCCTCTCCTCCCCTCACCCACACATTATTTCTTAAAATCCATTTGCAGATAGGGACACTGAGGCACAGAGGTTAGAAAGATTTATCACCCACCTAGCAAGAGCAGCAAAGGTGAGAAGACAATTAAGTCTCCTGCATACCTGGTTACTGTGCTGACCATGAGATACCACCATCACCCTGTCCCAAATTTAAGCCCAGCTTACAGGAGCAGGCATACAGCTCCTAGCTTTTTCTGTAGCCTCTTTGCAGTGAAGTCAGGATTTCTGTCCAAATTAACATTTTGATTCTGATGTTCTGAAATATCTGTCTTGACATCTGGATGACAACAAGTCGAAACAGCTTGATGTGTATATTTGGGAGGGGGACAGACCGAAACCAAAAATTGTGACAATCCAGGTGATTAAAATGTCTCTGCTGCTTCATTTGGTGGGTCCTATTGGTGCTTAGGGAGACTAAATCTGCTTGAACATTTCCCTTCTATTTGAGAAGCTGGTTTGACAGGAATTGACTTTAGGCACTTGTGATGTGCAGCTTAGCTCTTCTTCTTATCTTGTCTTTTCTATGTATACACATGCACACCCTCTGGCCTGTACACAGATTCCTCCAACCTTTCCAGTTTCCTTTTCACAACCTACCCCCTTTATCCGCATGTAAGCCTTTCCATCCAAATGCCACGAATTCTTCTTCCTAATGTTAATCGCTGCCAGATATTGAATACTGCCTTTCCTATCCAGGTCACATATCTGATCTGCTATCTCTAATCCACATTCATGTGTGAAATTACATTTTAACTTTTACAATATGCGCACAGACACTGTTAAATTTGCCAGATGTGAACACAATGGATTTTTCTTATTTTTACGTAATTTTAATATGAAGGAAGATCTTGGCTTTCCTGTAACATATTCTTTTTAAGACAAAAGATAAAAGGAATAAGGAATTGTGGGGCTTGTTCTGAAATCGCTTCTTGTGCCATATTTACAACATTAGCCTTTGGATCCCTTCCAGTATGACATTGGTTACATGACACAGATTTTTTTTTTTCCTCTCTCTTTTGTTTAGGGAAGCGGGGAAGAAAATTCTGTTTAGTTGGAATTCCTATGAAGCCCTTTAATCTTCTCCTGGCAGCTTAGAGGGTCTTGATCTAAATGCTCCCCCAAATTCTGAGCGCTGAATGTCTTAAGGAGAGGGGAAGGACTATAACCCTCATTCAGACAGACAGACATACAGGCTCCTGTAACAGCTATAGGCTGCCCCATAAGTTCAGAAGAAAGGTCAACACAGTGCCGAATATCTATATGCACTGCTGCATTCCTAGTCCTGTTACACACTGTTCCACCACTCCAGTCCCTAAAGATCTGAAACACAAGTTAGGAACCTGCCTCTTTATCTTCTTTCTTTGGAGAGACAACTACCAAGGGATAGGTCCATATGAGTGCAGATTCACAGACACAAGGTCCTCCCTCTGTGTTTTAAGCTGGCTGGACATGAGCTCAAATCTTAGCAAAGTGTCATCTTGTGCCTGCTAATAACCAGGCCCTCTGGGGTTCAGTAACAGAGAGACCCAAGTTATTCGCAGGGTCTCTGCACTCATTTCTGTTTGTGCATCAACATAGGTACTGAATGCCCCCTAAAGTCAATATAGATTTATACTGTACTAGCAAGATCTGAATCAAGTAACATTGGCAGAACCAGGCCTACAGGAAGGAACAGAGGAATTGATAGATGCTGGAGGTGAGTGAAAAAATACATTAAAAAATTCTGTTCTCTTGACAAATTTCTCAGGCTGAATATCTTATTACCATATATTATTTCCCTTTTCTTTTTATAGAAGCTTTGATATGCAGTTTCTGGGTATAGCTTTCAAATGTTAGACTGGGTTGAATTTGTAGGTTTCTGGAAGCTGATGACTGACATCCATGATGAAAGACAGTAAATACTGTAATTATATTAAATTCATAACGGAAATGCTACAGCTATGAGATGTTTGAAACAAGTAATGTTTCTCTTAATTAACTTTTGGTAGGAATTAATAAAATAATTTATAAAAAGTTTTAACAATTTTTTTTCCTTTGGATATAAATGGTAAAAATCAATTACCTCTGTAGAAAAAAATATTTTTATCAATCAGTGAAGATCTCATTGCACTAAAGGGACAATTAAAAATGGGACAGCTGATAATAAAGAAAAAAAAAAGATTGGTTTTGCTATGAAGACAAACAGAATGAACAGCAGCACTCTAACCAGCTCTGTGTTTGATGGGTTATTTTGTCATAAAAGAGAGGTTTCATCCCAGATAGAGGACACCAGAACTTATGTCCTTCTTCCTCATTTTTCTTCCGCTTCAGAGAAAGATTTTACAACATATTTGGGCAAAGATGCTTACAACACCATATCCGTGAAGCTGAGAAAAGGTTCTCAAGTGCTTCACAGATCCAAAATTAAGAGTTTTGAATAGAAAAATAAGTATTATCATTAAATTATGCCATTTCCTCTGCACAGGACTGCAAGAGAACTTACATAACCTCGCTAGGGTTAAGGGTGTCTTACCCAATGCCAATAAAGCACAAGAGCTCTTTTTGTGCAGACCTCGACTGGCTCCCCACAGCCCGTGCAGCTGTTTGCCCCTGCTCCATGTCCCTGATCCATCCTGCACACGCCGTATCTGGGAACACAAAGGGGGACATCCAGACACAAACCAATAAACCTTCCCTCTGAAAACTGGTCAGGGAAGCTGGGGGTGAGACACAGCATAGTTTGCTAGTGCTAACAGATCGGTAGCAATTTTGCTGTCCTGCAAGGAGAGAAGAGAGAAATGAGGACCAAGCACAAGCTGTAGTTACCCTCAAGCTAAAGAAGTGTTTAGCCCTTGTTCAGACTTATGTCTAACATCACAATTCAGTCTACACCAGCCTTTTGAAAAGTTCAGTCTTTTATAAAGCACTGCTAGGGAACATATCTAAGAAAAAACCTCCTCAAAGGAAAACAAAATACCAGGGATCACCAGAGTTCCAAGTTGGAATTTTCCAGCTCCCCATAATTTGGCAACCTAGCTGATATTTATGACTCCTGGAAGCAAGTGATTAAGCCAATTCTCACAGGCAGACTTTTGTTTTTCCTTTCAGAAAACACACACACAGTTTAGCTTCATTCCACTTACTTCAAAAGCTCCTTGTCTTATTTCCAAGTGTTGGCATCCAAGGGCTGTCATGCTGCTTCTTAATAATTTTGACATCTGTTCAGGTTATTTTTCAGAATTGAATGACATGCAACTTTCACATTCTCTTATTCCACTCTGTTTAAAACTACCTTTGAAGCTTTTCTTTCACATATGGCACAAAGACTTCCATATCAAGCCCACTACTGTTCCCAGAACTTCCAGTTCTAACTACTTTTAATGGCACTACAGTGAGATCATAGGCATCGTTTTTCTTCTGAAATGGCTGATATGGATCCTATTATGATATGCCCCACTTTTATTTCAGTTTACCTACATGGGAAGATGACTGCACATGACACAAGGCAAAACT
>JAVCKT010029453.1:0-22244 GCA_032273925.1 Rhynchotus rufescens | reverse complement strand
AATGGCAAAAAAAAAAAAAAAAAAAAAAAAGGCAGATCAGATACTTCCTGCATGATTTTTTGGAGCAAAATCCTAACCTATATGCTTAGAAAGCTGCTGGCTGAAAGTGTGAATTTGGTTTTTTTCTAACATACACATGCAGACATATAGAGTTTTGGCCAACCGATACCATCCCCACGACTGTCTGCTAGTCACAGATGCAAACAGAATAAATACTGCCTTTAAACTGTGCCTGCTACTAGGGCTCAGGAATTATAAATTATAGACTTGAACCTTATCATCAAACTGAGTTGATTTCACACTAGTAGCAATATTATAATCACTCAATTCTGGTTGCTGTAGTCACATTTTGCTATTAATACAGTATTTTCAAGAAACAACAGACATTATTTGTCCTCTTAAGAAGTTGCTAAAGGAAGACAGAGGACGTACACTTTAATATGACTGTCATTAGTATTTCTATACAGAGAGCAATTGAGCGCAGCCCAAAGTGCACCCATTAAAACCAATGAGCCCCCTTGCACTGTGAGCTGCCATGCACGATGAGAAAACATCTGCGGTCTATTCTGGTTATAATTAGCGGGTATCTGTAATAGCGTGGGTAGTTTTCTCTTTCTGTGTGTAATTTCAATGCTCTTGTAATACTGAAGCCAGGCAGAACAACCCTCTTGGTCGCCAGGAGCGCAGCCCTGCTGCGGTTTGGGAGCCTCTGCGCCTTCCTCTGCACCAGGGCACAGGGTTCACAGCCCATGGACGGGCTCTGATCCTCTAACACGGACCGGACCAGGTCGGAAACACTGGACATCTCGACAGCACATCTATGAATAAACTAGTTTGCGGTACCTTTTTTTTCTTCTAGGATAAAAGAAAAACGTCTTTTCAAAGAGAGGAAGAACCTCTCTATTTCTCAAGCTTGAGCTGTTTCTAGGAGGGAAACTTTTACCCTTTTAGAAGGATATGCAAATCTCAGTTTTCTTTCTTAAATGGTAATTACAGCCAGTGTAACTCAGACCATTTATTGCACTGTGTGACATTATGTTAAATTCTTTCTGAGTTAATCCATTGTTTGCTACTGATCTCTAGTGCCCTTCAGACACTCTTGAAAAATAATTATTTGGGACCCTATTAAAATATTTTAATGATTAAACTCCCTGAAGAACTAAGTGATGACCACCAGCAGTATTTAAACAGGCACAGGCTTGGGGCTTTGGGTTTTGTTATTTTTAACATGACTGCAAGGGACCAGAGAAAAGGTATGGGTGAAGGAGCTCTTTAAAGCGCTCTGAATTTGAGTCAAAAGAGAACTTAATGCATCGCTTTACACCTGGGCTCTGTTTTGAAAGGCTCTTGGCCGACTGCTGTATTGAATCACGGGGGCCTGGATTAGCAGAATCACACAAAGAGTTAGCCCACCTCTCTGCCAATGAGGGGTATTTTTTTGAAAGCCTGATCGCCTCAAGTCCCACTCCATCTCTTGAAAAACAAGATGCATGTTTTACAGTGCATGTTTTACAGTGTAAAAGAAGCTGCTTGTCTCCTGCCTGCCTTCCTACTGTGTGCAAGTCTGAGGCCACCAACCTCTTTAAGACAGCTGCATTAGTTTTCATTAAGTGGGAGCCCAAAAGCACATCCAACTGACTCCTCCTGACGGGACACCTTCATCTGGAGAGCAGTTTGGGAAAGAAATGGGGACAAATAGCAAAAAAAAAAAAAAAAAAAAAAAAAAAAAAAAAAAAAATTGCTGCCGTCAGGATGCAATTAATCCATTTTCAAATCTGAGCCAATTGGAAAGTAATGAAGGTATCCACTTGTGGTTAGAAAGCATTTCGCAGAAGTCATTAGAGAGAAACAGCTGCTGAGATGGCTGAGAAGAGCTTCTCCTGGTGGCAAACGTTAGCAAAGAGCTGTGGGAAAAGTCAACTGTACAAATCAAAAGTCAGAAATTCCAGATGATCAATAATGCAACAGCTAGTTTTAGCCTGGTGTTTCTTCTTCATCTCTAAATCTATTCAGTTTCTGCTGCAAACCATTTTTCACCCCCTGCTCTGAATGGCAGAAGATCACAGAGTTAATGATATTACCAACATATATTACATTACAGAATTTCTGCTTCTCAGCATGTAGTCATTCAAACCCTTCACCCTACCTCCCCCACCCATCTCAGCTTGTGCCTGCTCCACGGTACAAGTAGAAAATAGCATTAACCACAGATTTTGTTAAAGTTATCTTTCCAAACTACAGCTTTCCTGCACATCTGAGTGCTTCTGAACTGCGTTCTAGATCAGCATTTTAAAGATTGATGTGAACATACTTCACTATGACAGGCTCAAGTTAAATAAAATAAAAGGATCTAAAGAACGTGATTTATTTGCTCTTATTTCCCAGAAAGCAAATAAAAGCGTACTTAGTCCAGCAAAAGTCAGTTTGTGAATGGCTACGTTTGCTGATAAATCCAGCCCCTTCCCTGTTAAAACACTGTTCACATGAAGGTTATATACACATTCTTACCCACTTAGCGGGGCCAGTGTCAGCAGTTTAATGCTGTGTCTCCTTTGCTGTCCCAAGGCAGTGTGAGAGAGCCCAGCGCACCCCCAAGGGAGCCCCTCTAGTCTCTACTGCCTGGCAAACATTCATCACGTCGTGACTAACGCTCCTTTTTCTATCTTAAGCATTTTTATCTTGTTTTCGTTTTGTGCTCGCTAAACTTCAGCTTCTGAGTGGGTTCATCAGAGCAAATATATGTCTATATATTGTAGTTCAAGAGCACTTTTTTTTTTCTCTCTCTCACAAATCCCCTCCTACCACATGCTTGCCATCTCCTGAGTGCTTTATCCTCTCCAGAACTAGACTCTGCAAGGCATTTAACACCTTCAAGAGGGCACGTGCTCTGTCACCTTATATATGTGAAAAAACAACACAACGCCTCCTCCAGACACCCTCCACACAAAAGGTCTGAGGAGATGATCTCCAAATTCTTGGAACTGCAGAAAATGACTCATCCTTCTTTGCTCCTCCTTTCTTATCTCCCTGTCCCCTCTCAGGTTTCTTTCCTCTCCTGCTCTTTTTTTTCCACCCTACAATGAGCTCAATGAGATAATGCTTATGAGTCAAGCAGCTTCTGCATACAAGGCTGTAAAATCTGCTCCCCAGGCTTGAGAAATCCTTCGGGTCAAGAAGTCTGTCTCTGCAGAAGTGACAGGAGACAATACATCACAACTCCAGCGCAGCGGCAGAAAAATCAGCGAAAATTCAATAATATCAATAAACTGCACACCAAGATTATAGTTTTCGCTATTTTGGGGGGTGCTTCCTTGGTTAGATCTCCTTACAAAGCAACAGGAAGGAGCTGCCACCTACACGAAACACACTGATTTTTGTAAAATAGGGGCCCTAGCTGAAGATATTTTCTACAGTTAAGCTTCCAAACCAAGATGCTTACAACAAGACAGGAGGAAAGGCAAGAGAGCCTGCTAAAAATATCTGACCATGGTTTTTTTATATTGAAAAGGGGATGCTTAATAGAAAATAGTGCAGCATAAGATTTAATACATTTCTGATACACAGCATCACCTAGCACTTCAAGATGTAAAATTTTAAGATGTAACCTTGCCTTCATTGCAAAAGATTTTCACGTTCACTGGAAAGTAACCAATTTGCCCACTTAATGTCAGATTCTAAAAGATGTGAAATTTGTATCTATAACTAGAAACAACTTCTCAATTTGCTAGTTGTGAATGAAAAAAAGTATAATTATCATGTGAAAATTAAAAAGTAAATATAGCACAGCATGCATTTGACCTCCTTTTCAGTGCTTGGTGATGATCTCTCTGCTACTTTAGAACAATTGACTCTCGACTATATTTCAATGAAATTCTTCTTGAAAATATCCCATTTAACTGTGCTATGAGGCTTTGTCATTCCCTAGGAAAAACAGAGATATTCCTACCACCTCTGCTACTACTGCTCCTTGGACAATGCCACACAAAGAGAATAAATAAATAAAAAAGAAGATTTAACAGTTCGAATTATCTCCCTATTTCTTTGCAGACATTAGCTTACCCTAATAATTTTTACACAGCAGCCACCTCAAGGCAGTCGAAAATGAAGATGTAACTGAGAAAGAAGATGTCTGTATAGAGAAGGTGAAAGAGCGGGCCGCTCTCACGCTATTGTTTGTAGATGAGACAAACTATCAAAATTAATCAAAAATTGCCCTCATTCTTGTTGTTTTGGGTAGAGGACTGAGACGGAGGAGACTGAACGATTTGCCACGGTCCTACAGAAAAGCTGCCGCAGAGCTTTCCTCCATGGGAACTCACCCAACCTCCATCTCTTGACTCCAGTCTAGCAGTGTGCCCTCAGCTCTGTTTTGCCCATACTTCATTAGTAAAATATTCTAGGCTCAGAACATCATTCCAAGATCACACCTGGGGTGCCAATAAAGGCTTTGCTTGCTGAACAAATAAGCCATTGCCAGTCCCTTTTTGGACTGACCTGAAATTACAGAGCTGCAGAAGGATGCAGTATTAGAGGGAACCATGCTACAAACGAGCAGTGCAAGATCATGACCAGAATCCACCCAGACGGACATGTCTTTTACAAGAAAAAAAATGAATAAATTGTATTAAATTGGTCCTTGTTTTCAACACTTCTTTTTTTTTTCTCTCTCTTGTAAGTGCTTTTTGCCCAACTAGTAAGACCGGTGTACCTAAAGGTCATACCTAAAGCAAAGAAAACTTAAAGGAGTTAAAGAAATACTGACTGACAGCAGCGTGTTCAAAAAGCTTTCTTTCAAAAGGAAACTCATAAAATATGTAGCCCAGCTGTTCTTTACTTTCTAATCAGGCTTTCTGATATAATTAAAGTTCATCCAGAATGACACTTCTTCATTCATGTGACGCTTCTGGCAAGAAAAAGGAAAAAGCAAATAATGGAAAAAGAAGATCAACTTAATCCATTTCAGCTTAACTGTGCAGGTGAACTCTGGAGTAAACGATATTAAGCTGAAATCTGTGAAATTCTTGACTCTTCAAAAGAACCACTTCTAACTAGCAAATATTGGTTGAAGAATGCCCTGTAATATTTAGGATGCTAATTAGCTAATAGAATAAGCTGACTGTGCAGTTATGCCTGTCCCTCCTATCTGCTTCCAGCATAAATAACAGTAACACTAACATTATTAATAACTCTCGTAATGTTCTAACATACCCCAGGGCCTCTATTATATTACACATTGTAGAACACTGAAGCAGTTCCCCTATAAGCATCAAAAAATGCTTGCTGGTCTACTGGCCAGACTGGTTATGCCAGTGGCAAAGGGTTTGCACAGCATGCTGTATTTAGTCATATACGTGACTATCCCCTCATATATCCCTTCAAAGACAAATAAAGGAGATATTCAGGACACACCAGAATGGTCTTATCAATGGCCAGCAGGAAGGGACATCACCTCCTACTCAGACAAATTATTCCGTATAGAAAGAAGCTCTATTAGCTCTGTTGCATTCAGAGCCTTAGCTCATATAAAGTTGTGGAAACAGCAATTAATTGTGGCTTCTCATTTAGGTAGGTAGAAGAAGAGGCAGTTGGGTAGTTGTTTTCAATTTTAATGAGAACACATTTTACTCTTAAGGTCAGAAGTGTGACATGTTCTATTTCATGTTACAAAAATAATGATGTATGAGGTCATCTGAGATGCAGAGGAATGAGAGGAATAAAGAGAAAAGCGAGACAGGGAGAGACAGTTACAGGTCTCCTGTTGACATATGATAGTCTTTTGCTGCGTTTTCACCATCACTAAAATGCCAGACTGCTAAACACCTTGAAAATAAAATCCCATATTAAAAAGAATTATTTATTGTTTTGGACTGGGAAACAAAACTCTTTTGTAGATCAGGCATTTAAAATAATTGTTTTGATATTCAGGCAGTATCAAGCAACGAGACAACTTGTCAGTGCTTCCCTTACAAAATACGCATTTCTTAAAAAAACACTGGATTTCTTGTCAGTTAAAAAGAAAACGTTTAATCAGCTTACCTATTTTTGAAATAGGGATCAGCAAAAATCAAAACAAAACACAATGCTTTAACTGTTTCTAAGTTGTATTTATACTTCTTTCTAGCAAAGCATTTTATTTTCCAAAGGAAAATTCAGGGAAGTCTGTATTAAAGATCACCTTAGCACAAACTCAGTTCTGATAATTTGCCTACTCCGTTGGCAAAACAGGCAAAGCCGGTGAAGACACATTTAGTTTAAGAGATAGGGAGCTGTCAGCGGATACGTTTTCCTATTGCTTTCTGCACGGCAAGGTCCGACTGTACCATGCTCCCCAAAATGGGTAAGGGTTCAAGCTAATTTCTAACCGTTCAAACAAACTGTTATGGACCAGATTCTAAGAGGAATCCTCAGCACCTTACTCCACCAACTCCATCATTTTGCAGAGTTTGTGTCTGGGCACACAAGCGAGTTTCTGCCAGACAAATTGCTCCGCTGGCTGAGCCACATGCAGAAGGAACGAGCATGAGGCTGCTTGCACGTTGTGACTGGCTTATTAGGCTCAGTTTGTCTGAGTGCCCATCCTGGATCAAAGTGTCTCTTTAGCGACTCATTTAGAAATGCAGGATCTGCCTTTGGCTCCCTGACCCGGGAGCAGCACCAGCACTGCCAACGTCAGCAGAACCGCGTGGCGGCGCGAAGGGAATCCGGCCAGCGGCAGTGCCGAGCCGAAGCCACGGCTCAGACTCAAGGAATACCCAACCCTGCAGAAAACCTTGCTCGGGAAAAATATTTTTAGAAGCTTGCGGATCTGCTGCCCATCAAGCGGCTTCCTCCGTGCAGGCACCAGTCGAGCTGCCTGTTTTACAGTAGGTCAAGTCTGTCTCTAAAGGCCAGATCTGACAGGCTGGCTGCGAATGCCAAGCCAAGAAATGGAAATCTGCAGAACTTTCGCTATGTCTTCTAGACTGATGACCTTTCTGAAGCCTAACACAACATACAAGGTATTGATATTTGGAGATAGCTCGCTGTTATCGCATGATGCCCATTTACAATAACTTTGTACAATAACTGTTCTGTTTGCCAAGTAAATTACACAGTATTTTTGGTAAGATCTGGGCAATACGGGATAAAGTACAACAGTATAAAATATTGGCACCTATTAAAAACATTAGCCTAGGCAGGCGCAAAACATCTCTCCCACTGAACCAAAAGAAAAAGAGAAGGAAAAAGACTTAGAATGTATTTATGTTTTATCACAGTTTGTCAATAAAATGTTCATTAAAGACAAGGGCTGACATCCTCCAGGTGCTGGGGTGCTGTTATAACACCACTACACCTACAGCATTCATCTTGGATGAGGATATGAGAGAGCCAAAATGACAATAAAAACTACAAAGTCGCTCCCTGGTTGCTCATGGTAAACAGAGACGAGCAATTATAGCTGTATTCCAAGATGCTATGAGCATTTTAGAAAAGGTATGACAGAGCCAAAACAGATGATAAAAACAGCAGCGTATTAACCAAACAGATCTTCCAAAAAAAAAAAAAAATATAAAAACAGACCTCTAAATTCAAAAGATGACTCTGAATACAGTAGATTTGGGGGTCAATTAAATAACTGATCTTGACAGTAGAAAAAAATAGGTATTAAATATAAGACAAAATAGCTAAATTTCAGCAAAAATTACCTATGCTGTGCACTCTGCCATTTAGCAAGCCGGGCTTGCTACATCCTCTCCTTCACAACAGCACTGGGCCAACTCTGCAATGAAAAAATAACTTGATGCTACTTCTCCAGATTCCTTTTTACTGAGCTGGCACCAATGTGTAAAGCGTAAGGATGGCTATAAAGTAATGCTCTAGCATCTAGGGACTACAGAATTTCTTTTTCTTAAAAATATTCCAAATCTGCTACTTATTCAAAGTCCCTGGGTACTCAAGGAGCATCTCTGTTGAAATGCAGTTAGTTTGGAAGCACTGACACAGCTGGCAGCACTGAGCTGCCTGCTGTCTAATCCCCAGCTAAGCTGTGCTCCCTCCCCAGATTTCATCCTGCATACCTGAATCTAAATATGGCCTCACTTAAAGACATATAAACCAAGAGAATCCAAGGAAATCATGTGCATGCACAGATCTAAGAACAATTCAAGGAAGAGTCTCTAAATTGGTATGTAAAGATGAGGCATTTAAACCATTATTTACTGTTATCTAAGGCTTAATGTCACCTCTAGTTATTAGTTTGCTTCACAGATTGCATTTAAATGAACGGTATGAAAATTCTATGTACCATATACTGATGAAATAGTAGAATTTCTAGTTTGAAATAGCCCTACTTTGAGCTATTCTATTTGAGAAATTGGGGGGAGCAGAAGATGATATATGATTACTTCTAACTATATGACACAAGAAAAAAATCCTTTCTACTATATATTTATTTGCCAGTTCATTGTAGAGTCCAAATGCCTCCTTTGCCTGTATTTTAACTTAAACAGAATGGCAAAAACCATAGTTTTTGGAGATTAGTGTCAGTCCTACCACTATGATCAGCTGCATAAGCCAGTGAATTAATGTCTACATCATCACGTAACACAGCACCGTGCAGGGATGCTCCAGCTGGCACTGACCCCACAATACAGAGCCGTGGAAGGGTTCTAAACTCATGTTGCCACCCACGTGTGGATTGTGCCACATATCTCCATATGAGTAAGGGCCTCCAAAGCCAGTTGGGTTAAATGCAATGCAACAGGGCCCTGTTATTTCTTGAGCTGAGTTGGTCTTCAGAGACATCATGCAGGTACCTGAAGAGAGCTCCCCACTGTTTCTTGTTCTTGGACAGTTTGTTTCCTACATCCTGGTGTCCGAAGTCCTATTTCTTTCCTTGTACGAATTTTGAAAAGAAATCACAGAATCATAGTGAAACAGAAGCACAGTTAGGAGCCTCGGAAGAAGGCAATGGAAGGAACAAGCCAACAGGAAGCAAACACACACAAAAAATGGTGTCACTGCTTGAAGCTTCTTCACTGGAGTAAATAATTGATGCCAAGAAGGTGGTTTACTCCAGAGAACATCTCACATAAATGTCACTATATTTCTTCCATTGCTAGTACCGCTGCGTGACACTGCGCTGCACTAAGGTGCCACAAAACACAACTAAGCCAAAGCCTGTTCCAAGTGAGCGTTAACATCTAATTGCTAAGATGGTCTCCACTGGATCTGAGAGCTGCAACTCTGAGTTCTTCCATCTCCCACATGAAACCAGCCCCACCTCAGGTGACCCTGTCTCTCCTGTGAGAGAAGGGCATCCTGAAGAAAGCAGGTGCTACAACACCAGTGATGTGGTGTCACCGACAGGAACAGCCAGCAGAGAGAACAGGACTTAGAGCTCCCCAGGTTGTACAGCAGCCTGTTCCACAGCGGGCGAAGCCGGATTTCCCCAAATGTAACATTACTTTTAGAAAAGGCTTTGTGTTCATCTAAGTTATACAAATTCCAAATGGAAAGCAATTCTGATAAATATTATCCTACTTTAGGCTTTTTACCATGACCATGTCTCCATTTGGGAAAAAAGTTACATGTGCTCTGGAATATTCACCAGAAGGAAAAACCTTTACCTTTTATGCAATAATGTCAATGCAAACTTAATATACAGTGAGGAGTAATTTTGTACCTCTAGCAAGCAGTCTCTCCAGTCACAGATTTCGGAATTTTTCCCTGCTGAATTTACACTGAAGATGCATCTTATTCAGTTTAGCTTTTAAAATGAACTGTTTTCCTGAGTTGGCCCTTCCTGGTATAAATTTGCAAATGTCACTTTCTAACATCCACACCAACATGATGCATGAAAAGATCCCATCCTAAATGCACTCTTGCAATATAAATGTACCAGCTCATGCACACATTTAGGTAGCTGTCATATGTATATATGATATGGTGGGTCCCAGGCCTTTGTCCTGCTATTTTTTTTTTCAATTTTATTTTTCTTGTTTGCTCCTAACAAACAAGAAAGTCAAAGACTAATTAAAGTGCAGAGCAGAACAAAAATAACCTCACTGTAAACAAGTGTACTTGAGTAATATAAATGATAATTTATTTTACAAGCAGAGATTAAAAGAGCTTGGCTTGTTCAGCTTCTCAGAACAATGGCTGAGAGCGGATATGACTGTTTCCCTACAAATGTACTCGAGTATGTAAACATGAAGAAAGAGAGGAATTATTTAAGCAACAATAAAATACTGGCACAAAAACAATGAATATAAACTACCCATGAATTAATTATGGCTAGAAATTAGGATAACTACCTAAGAGTAGAAGTATCAGTGTTTTCAAGTGTGTTTTTCTGTTTGTTTGTTTTTAAGGAATGAGTTGCCCAGTTGTTCTACATTCAGCCTGAAAAGGCATATTTTGATCCTATGGCTACTATCAAGTGCACACTTGTGAAAACACAAATATGTGCACAGCCTAACGTGGACTAATGTGTCCTTTAACATGTCCTTATGCCCCACACTGCCCACACAGTAAAATCCTACTCTGCCCAAAGCAGAGAGAATTTCCTTTCTCAACACGTCCCATTGAGGAAAAAAAAAAAAGGTAAAAGATTTATCCTGGCCTTACCTATACTTGAGAACTTGTAGCGATAACATGTTCCCCAAAGATAAAATGCAGATCCTTATTTCTCCTTTCATGAAGGATGGTTGAAACCTCTTCAACAACTAGGAAAAGCATTTTTCTCAACAAATATTTCTTGAGATTGATTCTTTATTCCCCACCCATTTGCAAACTGTATGTAAACACACTTTAAAATGACTGAGCTCACCCTATACTTGAAATTATTCACAGACATGTCCAAAAAATAATGCTTGTTCTGCAGAGTGCTTGTGAAATGCATATTTATCTGGAATTGAGAATTCACACTCTGCAGCTAATTAGTCTTCACAGAGGGTTTAAGCAGACCTGAAGGGTGCCTAGGGCTGGTGCTAGCTCTCGGCCCAGGGATGCATTTCCCCTAGCAGAATTTACATCTCTAAATTTCTTGCACCATTTTATCTGGAAATGAAACCATTCTCCCTCCACCTTACAGACTCCCTTCTTGGATGTCAGTATAGTACAAGTTTGTTTTTAGTAAGTATTGTCACAACAGGATATACTCACACCCCCTTATGAAGATAAGTGTACTCAAAAATGTACTTTCAGGTCCATTTAGAGCCAAGTTAGAAGTACAGAAGAGGTCTTCCACCTGAATTCCTTGTGAGATATTCATCTTTGATTTTTTCTCACATTAATTTTATTTTCTCCATACTTACCACTTTTACCTTGAATTTATTATTTCTAAATGTCCTGTGCATTACCTCACTGTGTAATATTTAGACCTCTCCAATTGCAGACACACTTAGCTGATATTTAACATGACTTATTTTCCCTATACTAATCCCATTTCTAGACAATACCATACTAGGCCACAATGAAAAAGACATAATATATTAAAAAATGAAAGGAACTTGTTCAGAACCATAACCACAATGATCCTTCACTGGATAAACACTATCATTTTCGCTTGCTAATAAATAATCATTCAAAATGAATTCTGACTTGTCCCTTGTTCATCACTTCATCAATACTTAGAAAATTCCTTTGTCAACCCCTTTTACTTTTCATCAAAACGCAAATACTTTCAATTGTCAGACTCCTGCTAGAGCAATTTTGGCTGTAAGGTTTTGAAAAGCCCTCGATGGTCTTTGAGTTCAAAGCTCTGGAACTTGTCAGATCTTTTTAGTGTGTTGTGTTTCCACAGTGTGTCAGTACCATGAAAATTTCAGTGGCAATACTGGAGTAGGTCCCCACTGCAATCCGCTTGACTGATATTTAGAAATATCCACTTCTGAATGCTTAGCTGTGCATGCAAGTAAGAACTATTAGAGCTCAGAGAAATTAAAGGCTATCTTAAACAAATGGCCGCATTTGGTTAATAACCTCCCTAATCTAGTAAAAGCTATTAAAATTATGGAAATACAGACATAGACAGCACATCATGCAGTGCTTAATTATATATTGAAACAATAAACCACCTTTATCAAGTGAACTTATATCAAAATACATTGCTATCAAATCTGAGTTCTACCTTCCTGCATAGAGTGAGATAAATTTAGAGAGCCAGAGGTATATCTAGATTTAGGATCACCTTTCCAGCAGGGTGCAGTTATTGATATTCCTAGAAGTACAGGGCTGCCTGTGAAAACATTACTTTCCAAGACAGAATTGCTGACTAGCAAATCTTGTGTAGTCATGCCTAGAATTAAATACCTGCTTTTAAAGGTGGCACTTTTAGGAATGAGTCACAACACAGAGGCTTGGAATACCTCAGCGATGCAATTACAAAGAAAGGGCACGTTAGGTAGGGAGGGTTTTGACTCTGCCTCCTTGTATTTCTGGGTCTGACGAAAGCTGCAATTTGTTACTTAGTTAAACCTAACAGATTAATGACCTATCAAATTAGAGATGCTGCGCACTGCATCAAAGTCACAGCTGGCTTATTTAGATCCCTTACCTATTAAATCAAATCTATAACTGAGCGAACAATACCACTACTAAAAGCATTCCCTAATCAGCAGTGTTGGGATGTTAATCAATATCATCATCCCAACCAAGGACTTCATTACACTGAGTTTCTGTTCATACAGTATAGCTAAGACAGTACAAAGCCTTTTAAGTTGCTTTGGTATAAATATGCTCCATAAATCTACTCCCCATATGGCATAAATACGTGAGAATCTGCTGCAGGCTTAAAGAGACTAGGAAACAATTGGAAACTCACGATAATGCCCTTCACAGAATATTAGAATACTGATTATAAACTCCACAAAACACCCCCGTTTGAAACCCAATTTCAGAATATATTAGCATCACGAGGCACCAAAGTTGCACAATGCAATTCAATAGATTATGCTCTCCTGCACAGAGTTTGATGCAGCTGGTTAGGGTCACCTATATTTATCTTCCAGAGAAGGAAGTGCCAATTTATGTAGCTCTGTGTTTATATTTTGCATAGCGAGTGCAAGTCACTGACTTCCCACACAGTTATCCTAACAGTCAAAAATAAGTATCCAAATATCTGGGATACTTTTCTGACCTTCGTATAATAGACAGTTCCTGATATCAGGAAGTCTGATATGGAGAAATTGAACCTATTCAAAGACCAGTTTGCACTCAGCACACTACATTTTACGTAACAACATATAAAATAGGCATAGACCTTGGAATAAAAGGAACAGCAGAGAACAAGGATGACAGAAATAAAGCGGGAATAATAGGACTTTAAAGACACTTAAATGTACAAGAACAAGCAAGACATTAGGTAACTTCTTCAAGAATCATTGCAGTGCTGTTATCTGCACTACATTTGCCACTGGTTCGATGCCAGTATCTGTCATCCGAGATAAGAGAAGCGTGATCACAGTTGGACTCTCCTGCTATACTAACTTGCAGACAGGGCTAAATGCTGACATTGGAACCGAGAAATACACAGCCAGGTAGTGACCAAAGAAAAAGGTCTCAATCAAAATTTTTCTCTACAAGCAGAAAAAACTACTCGTAGAGAAAAATTCAGAAGCACTGATCCTCTGAGTAACTTTGTGAAACGTCCTTGGCTGCAGGTTTCGGTAACCATCATGTTTCTTCTGCTAATTCTGCACTAATTCAGAGCTGGGGCAGGAGGAGCAGCAGTGTCCCCAAAGCCCCGTGCATCACGGCGAGTCCATGACTCTGCACTGTCCATCCTAGCCCACCAGGAAGCAGCCTCCTTCACTTCTCCTCCCCATGTCTTAGGCAAATAACCTACAAGGAAACTCACTTACAGAAGGCACAATCTGTTTATATATTAAATAGCGGCTCCACTGCACGTTTCTTCCCAAAAGCTCCAGGAATTCATTTAGATGGATGCGTGTATCCGTGAGCAAAGGAGCATTATGGCTTAGCAGCCATGGTAGCGATGGGGTTACAGTTGGACTTGATGTCTTGACGATCTTTTCCACCCCTAAAGATTCTGTGACTTCTAACAAGGAGCTGAGAGTCTGTGGATCAAACCTATTTGAGGGAGAGAAAGGCTGTGCCGTGAAAGGCATTTCCTGCATGGGAGGGAGACGTGATTCTGTAGTTCACTCTCCCATAAGGGAAGATGCTGAAGCGAAGCAAGGGCAACATCTCTTTTCTTTGAAAATACGGCCTACACAGATCCTTTTAACATTTGTATTTGGAGGCAGAGTTCTGGAAGAACGATTTCCAGGTTTAAATAGTTAGGTACAATATTAATGCTATGGGCTTAGTCTGATTCTTTAGTTCTGATTTGGACTCACAGACAGGCAATTAATTTAAATTAGACTGTATCAGGAGGGATGCTATTGTAGCAGATTTCTCATTTGTTAATTTAGAGGTAGCAGCAATGGTATCCAGTCAAGTTTATTTTAATTTATAGGGCCTATTCAATCTTCTGCTCAGAAAGAAAAGCAAATAAGAAATTGAACAGATATATATAAAGAGGGAAAAAGTGAATACATATATACATAGCTGGGACACTTGCTCCCAAAGGTCTGACACTGACACCAAAAAAAAAAAAAAAAAAAAAAAATTTTAAAAAATGATCATAAACTGAGTGAGAATCCTAGACATCAGTAGAATTTCTTTCCTTCAAGAGTTTATACAGCCTAGGGACAGGGTTCCTATTTCAGTATTGCTCAGAATAAGTATATTGGTCTAGGCGTATGCCCCATTATTTGCATTCTACATGAATTTCTTCCAAGTATATATCATTTTATCAAAAAAAAAGTTACATTAGAGGTGAAAATGGATAACACTATCATACTCATTTTGCAGAGTCACATCTGCTCCTAAAGATTAATTCTAGTGAGGAATAAAGTGTCTTGCCTTTGCACCTCAGTCCAAAAGACCAGTTTACTTAATTTACTCCAGCATCTTCTTTATTCCAGTAGACAATAAAAACACTCTATCTGCCATATTAAAAAAGGATCTTCCTCTGTTGTCCCTCATTTTTGAAAAAACATGTTGAATCCTGACTGCAGAACAGATTTTAATTTGCAACATTCCCAACATCCGTAACGCCTCACACTGACTCAGGCTCCTGAGTGTATGAGTTCGCGTCTTACATCCTCTGCTCATTTAAACGATATGGACTTTGTTAGTATAAGATCAGAGCACCTGAACAACTTCTGTACACACACACACACACACACGCACACATACATGTAAGTCAAAATTCAAGCACTAAGGCTGCAAAATTAATCACTGCAAAGCTAGCTAAGCCTGCAGCCTTGATTGAGCCCCCAAAGGCCGTTCATGCCATGCTCGTATCCTCTGTTTTTCCAGACAGGAGTCCTGGCCTCGGGCCCTAAGCAGCGGTCACGCTGTTGTGGCACCGTGGCGCACAGTGTGGCTGCACGCAGCCTATGGAGTGGTAAGGAGGGAAGGGAGAATCAGATAAATTGTAGCTATACTATATTTCACAAAGACTCTAGAGATATGCAATACAGAGTAAGGAATGTAAAACAATTCCTTAGAGACATGTTACCCTTCCTTTAATCACATATGTCATCTGTCTCTCGGTATTAACCAAAATATTATTCCTTATTTCAGTATATAATAATGAGAAGCCATTTAGGATATGTGCACTGTATGCAACGTAATGCAAAATGTGCAGGGATCAGAGCTAATGCAGAAGGATATAACTGGACATCTAAACAAGTGCAGCAGCCTCAATGCAGCTTTCTGTGGAGACAAGTGCATTGGTCTCGCCACTAGAATCACCTGATGATGATGGAGCCCAGTGGAACAGTGCTGCTCATTGCAACAGAGTTGCATCTAATTTGGGTGTTTTTACTACATTTCAGCATGGAGAAGTGTGGCTTTGGTCCTATGATCATTTCAGAAAGCTTTAGAGTTCAGTAAAAACAGCAGCATGTTTCAACATCATATTTAACCAATATAGACTTTAAAAAAAAAAAGCCTCTCAAAAGTCAAGTTTACATGGAGGTGCCAATACGATTTAAAACTATCTTCTAGATATAAAGTTGTTATCTCAAAAATCAAATGTTTGCATTATATTAGCTCTGAAACCAAATATAAAATTATAGAAGAAAATCTTTCAAATGCAGTAATATGAAAAATAGGAAAAAAATAATGTTCTGGCATGCACCTGTTTCAGAGCCTGCTGTATTATTCTTGTTAGTTAAAACTGAACAAGTAAATATCTTGATTTCTTTTCATTACTCTTATTCAAACTATACTGTTACCTAACCTATCAAGTGTTTTGAAAGATATAAGAGACTAGCTAAGCTGCTTTTGCTTTTCTCTAGAGGTAACTGAAAAATAAATGAGTGTTAATATTTTAGCATTGGTGCACCCGTAAACAAATGCACACATTTATCTTTGGGTATTACAAGCTCCATATTTGAACAACAATGAAGCTTAAAAGCAGACAGAATGGCTTCTGAACGCATGTGATTTAATATTGATTTGATTTTCTAGGTAATAATGCTTGATTCACTGGCTTTTTCATTTGATTTAGCAGATGGTAATTTTGAGTCTCTATATGAAGTGCATGGTATGGCAGGTGAAATGTCTGATAAATAGGAATTTCAAATGAAAAACTGCAGAGACAGTATATTTCATTCCGGAGCTGACTTTCCGTTAAAGTATACTTGTCCAAAAAAAACCCAAAGACTTTAACATGGCATGTCAGCTTCATTATTAGCTGTCATTTCTAGAGGTACATACAATGAATATTTTTAATTAAAATATATATTTCCTCAGATTTTGTGGGTTTATGTGAATTTGTGTATTTATTTCAATGTCTTATGCACTCAGTATAATTTTAGATTTCTGAATCAAATATCATGCCCTTCTTAATTCTTGATGCTACCTTACTGATAATCTATTAAACACTTTGTGTTCATCGCTCCACCTCAACTAAATAGTTCAAACAGGAGCAGCAGGTGAATTGGGAATTTCTCAGTAGTTTCATCTCACCACATTTCTTCCTCAGGAGGCTACATAAACTTTTGCTAATTTTTGGCCTCCATCCGTACACCACTAAACCTAGAGTTAGATGTAACCAGATTACACATCAATGGAAGGACAAGGATTCAAAGATTAGGGGGAAATAGAGGGAGACATTTCCTATTCTGAAGCCTGAGACACAGTGGAAAAGAGACTGTGTTGCCTAGGACTTGAGACAGAGGAAGGAGTCTTGGGGAGTAAAAGCTTGAAAACTTGATCAGAAATAAGAGGGTAAAAAAGAAAAAAAAAAGAGGACAGAATATATCATTGAAGAGAGAGCTCTGAGTACATTGGATCAAAACCTGCCCACTACACACAAGACCATCCAGACTAGGAGACCTCTCCACAGGAATTGCGAGAGGACAAAAAATGTTCTATAAGCCTAGAAGTAGCAAAATGTTTGCAAATAAATGAGAGAGAAGGATTAAATGTTTACCTCTGACCTCCTCAGACTGTTTTAACACTCCTGCTGACAAAAATTGAAATGGACAAAATGGACCAGGTCACTTTGGGCCGTTTCATGAGGCTCTGATAACAAAGTCCAAGGTTTCCCAAGTCATTTTCAACAATACCTATCAAGAAAAACGAAGGAGGTAACACATTCGGGTATCTGGTTTATCTTTGAGTAAGAAAAAAAAAATAAGGAAAAAAAAAGTAGTTGGACAGAGCAAAGGCACCGTTTGATGCATATTGCTCCAGGAAACCTTAGGCAGCCCCAGGGGAGCGTGGAGAGGCAGCAGAGATGAGAAGTGCAGGCAGTTCTTGCAGCAGGGCACACCAAAGCTGTTTAAAAAGCCAAGCAAAATTCACAGCAGAGGTGTGTGGAGGTTATGAGAGGAGCCTTGACCCTGGAATTCATTTTCTGTGAAGCTCCAAGAGCAAATATCCTAAACTGGAGACCAAAGAAAGCCCATGAGAAGAGAAAAGGTAGGAAATCAGCTCAAAATAAATGGAGATTTGATCTTTTCAGATCAAAGGGTCTGTTAGTAACATCCGCACTCCCATCTACACTATCATTCAAGGGAGGGACAAAAATTCACTAGACAATCTCATTAAAAATCTGAAAAATGCCTCAAATATGGGTTTTCAAAATATCTTAATACAGAATAGGTACATTAAAAGATCAAGAATAAGGGCTTTTGTGTCTTGCATTGAAATTCAAAAGTAGCATCTACTAGGTGATTCTCTAAGTCTCACAAAAAGTCTAGCTATAGTTTTAAGTTTTGATTTTGAAGTATTTGACTTGGAGATTATGGTGCAACGTTTCTTAGACTCTTCAAAAAGAAAGGCAATGTCCAATGCTCATGGATTAACACTTTTAACAGTACATACACAGGGTCCAGATGAGAGATGATTCTCTATTACCACTTTCTGATAGATTTTTCTTAATAATTAATTTTAAAAGCAGTGGCTAGCAGTTTTGAAGGGTAATATTTACACAACTCTATAGGTAATGCGAAATTTTATGTAACTGGCTTGTCAATATACAACGCTACGCAGTTGGACTCATGTACTTTGACTGCAAAACAAAGTAGTTTCTTTACTGTATCATATGTGGCTTCACTGAAAATAAATATAAAGATATGTGCACATTCACGTATATACATTACTTTTATATTACTCAAAAGAATTGGATGCCTTTATCATTACACCATGCTGTCCTCAAAGCATCGATACCACAGCAAGGCCTACATAAGCTTGCAGAGATACAAGTTGGAGTTACCTCTCAGCACACTCAAGAACACAGCAGAGAGATCTGATGGGTTGGCAGCTTCAACATCACTCTTCCACATTGCTGACTGATGAATTTCCCTTTAGCCTTCACTTCATCAACTACCTAAAGTTTTAACCTGCTAAGAAGTAATAAAGCCCTTGCAGTGTTCTAGCCATCAAATGCTTTTCTTTCCTCACCTTCTGTCCCTGCCAACTCTTGCTTTTGTGTATTAAATACAATGGAGAAGACACTAGCCCTATCCTGCTATAAAGCTCCTAGCATTATAAAGTTTATGTTTAAACTACCTCTCCTTACAATGCAGGTCAAATTCTTTTGATTTGCAAATGACAAAGAATATGAACTGCATCCCCTAAATTGTATTATGACATAAACACATTTAATAACTATAATAAGACATTATGTTACATATTTTCATTTTGGGTCACTAATTCAGCTTATGGGTTGCCCTTCACGCCTTTTAAGAAGTTAAAAGGAACCACAACACTTTCCTTCATTCTTGCAGAAAAAAAAAATCTAAAATAGATTACATGGCAGCAACATTAAAAATTGAAAAATACATATGTGTGTTTGTGTGTTTGTTCGTGTGTGTATGTGAACACACAGGCACTCATACATTCAAATGCATCAGCAAGATGGTTTACTACATTTCTATGATGATTAATGGCTCTGCCAGACTTGGTCTTAGGTTTTGGCAGAAAAAGACTGCTTGAATATCTTCAGTCAGCAAGGCACACTACATTTAGCCTCATTTATCATAATTAGTTTAAGCAATTTCAACATTATAATAAAGGCTATGGAATTGATTTTAGTTGTTTGTTTATTTTAGAGAAAATATTTTCCATTTGTCATCATCATTTCTGCTTTGCACTTGACCTTTTAATCAAAATGTGCACAATCAGTCCTATTCATCCAGAGCTTATTCACAGATTACTTTTGCTCGTGGTCTGTGTGTTACTCAAGTGCTGAGTAACCAACAGCTGGAAGGATGACTCATTAACATGATGTACAGCTATTATATTCTTTTAGAGATTACTTTTATTGAAAAGAAAAACAAGATGCAGGACTGCCTTTTAGCACCCCCTCTTCGGCTTTGGCACTATCATAATCAGAGTGAAATTGCTGAAATTACAGTCCTTTTACTGCCCAAGGAACTGTTGATGGAGTAGCTGTGCACATGTCAGAGATAAATAATATTGCAGTTATGCTATAAGAACTTTGTGATAGTTATGGAAATCAGGCTACACAAAAACACATGATCTACCCAGAAACTGAAACATTGTCCCAAAAAAAGAATGCAGTATCTAATACCGAGCAAGTTACCTGTTATGCAGATAGCTACCATTAAAAATCCTTAATCAGGACAAATATGTAAAAATAAATTTAGAATGAAATAAGCCTTGCATAAACCACTCATCAATTCAGGATGTAAGGTCATAAAAAAATGTGAGTATGCCAATAGGTATTTTGCAAAATGAAACAAGTAACTCCCTTGACATAACTGATCAGAGTTGACCGAGCCCTCTTTCCTAGGCCGACTGAAGACAAACAGAGTTTGTCTAACTGAAAATCAGACTTCTCATTACTAACAAAAATTTAAAAATTTAAAAAAAAAAAAAATCCCACCTCTGTAAAGCTGTTTAAAGGTTTGCCCAAAGGAGCCTTTCAAAGACTGGTTTGAAATATGGTCCAATATAAACAGAGATAGTTAGAAAAGCACCACGGGCAATATAATCTTGCTATTGTTCAATATACATGGAGAATATTGATGGTGGAACTCAATTATGGACGACAGAAAAATGTACTGAAAATTAATCTGAATAAAATGAAGGCCATTGATCACTGTCAGCTACTCTGAAAAGCCAAGAAAAACCCCTGCTCAGCATATTTGGGAAGATAATTGAAAAGTAGAACAATAAATCTGTTTTAATAGCCATTTGGGTCAAACAGAAATCAGACAACAGAAGTCAGGAAGAAAAGAACCAGTAAAACCACAATTGGATTTGCAAATGTCTATGTTAGCAAGAGAGTATTCCCCAAACCTGATAAATAACAGGCTCTGCAGTCAAGATATCCATCAAGTAACATACGGGGCTGAGAAGACATGTAGAATTTGAAAGAGTAAGATCTATACTGCATAATAAAAATACATATATAGTGGAAAATGAACAGGCTAGAAACAAAGTAATGATATAGAAAAAGAAAAAATAGCAAAACTTCATTTCAAAATGAAAAGCAGTGTAATTGTTTTTTAGCTACTAAAAAGTACAATTAAATAGTACTGTTTGAAGCCGGTGACTGAAGATTTAATGTATTAGTCAAATATGCTGAACAGAGCTAAAAATCATGAAGCAGAAATTAACAATGTTGCAAATATTTAGAAGAATATTTTTATTATGTCTTTTGTTTTCAGCCCTTTGCCCTAAAACTTATAACCTGGCTAAAGGAGATCAATGGGCAGTTCTTCACACTCTAAAACTGTTAATGAACTTGGAATATAATGGTCAACAGCAAGACTTAGACTAAGACTAAGCAAGAGTAAAACTGTTAAATTTACAAAAACTATTTCAAAAAATAGCTAAAAATTACAATCATTATCTAACCCTTCATCTCCTCATTCTGAAGGGAATTATAGATCTAAACAAAACTGGTTTTAAGGGTAAGATTAGTCTTAAATGGGTTTGCTTACAATGACTAGAGTTTATACATGTGTTATATGTCTGTACATATAATAATTTGCATTTGCTCTTCCTGTCTTTTTTTTTAAATTTATTATTATTTTTTTCCTTTTAATTAATTCTATGTCTTTACACATCTGGTTTTCCATAACTCCCCCATCTCTTACAGTTTAGGAAGAAAGTATTGTTAATTTATGAACATTTTCTACTTTCAAGAAAAAAAAAAAAAGGCAAGATTCTTAACAGAACCTGTTGAAATAAGAGAATAACTTATTTGGAATTACCTTTGATCTAAGAAAGATTGTCTGATTTGCTAGAGTATAAATATATGCTGCTGTCTAAATGCAAATGAATCAACAAATCTCTGCAGATCCATGGGAAACTTGGCCTTGAGTATAGGGTTAGTTCTAGATATTTCCAAAACAAGAGATAACAACCAAATACAAGTGAAGGAAAAATTTTCCTACAAGGACTGTCCTCAGTCATCAGTATGAGGGAAAGTCTGAGTAAAACTGTGCCCGATAAAATACATCAACAGTCAGAGCACAGCAATATGCAAGCAATAAAACTATAAATACAGGCAAAAACTATAAAATACTCTCACAAATAAGTAGAAATTAAATCTTTAAGCCATACCAAATTCCCAAGAATTTGAGAATTGCACATAATTCCCACTCTGGAACTGCAGGCAGAACAGAGTGTATTCCCTTCCGATATTTCCTTCCCTGTGCTCCTTTCCTGCTTCCACAGATACGTATCGGGCAATACTGTATTTC
>JAVCKT010029450.1:13165-24814 GCA_032273925.1 Rhynchotus rufescens | reverse complement strand
AAAATGTTTCTCCATTCAAATCCTAGGCCTCTCCGGGGGCTATTTTCATCTCCAGAGAAATATTCATCTCTTCTTACTGTGATTATTTTTTTAAAAAATAATAAAAAAAAAATCTCTTCTTACTGTGATTATTTTTTACTGCTTTGTGTCAATAATAAACAAGCATCTTCACACTTTTGGGTAAGTGAAGATGTGATGAAGAGAATTAGTTTTCACTAATAAGCAGTTATTACCTAAATTACTGCAAATGAGTAACTATTACTTGTATACAACTTATGATACTGCCATACAGACTTTAAGTGATTCTTAAAAACTTCATCTAGCTTTTCTAAGGGCAGCTGCCAAGTTGCAATTTATGAATTCTTTTCACTGATAATTAAGCCAATTCATTATACTCCATCAAAATATTTAAATTAATGTAGTCACTTTCCTGAAACTTTACAAAGGTACAGGTTTCTTGCCTGGGTGCATGAAGCATGTGCATACCTACATAATTTAAAATTGCAAACCTTCAACTTCTATGAAAATGAATTCTTTTGCACACCCTTTTAAGTCTCATGTAACATTTATTAGCTTTTTAAGAGAGTCATGCTGATAAGAATACTTCATTTTAAAAAACCACAATATATTTCCTACATTTGTTTATACTAGTCTTGGGGAATTACATTTTAGCTTGTGAAAATGCATGTAGTCTAAATATGTGTCTAGCCTAGTCTAAATGGCACAAATTTACATAGTCAGAAGATATGTAAGTCATTTTCTCTTTGACACAATAAGTATGCCTAAGAATATTATGAAATGAAATATAAAAGAAAAACCTATATCCCTAGAAATTATATGGGAGCATTCCTGTTTTAAAGAAGTGAGATATCCAACCTTCAACTTCCAAAGAAAGTTACCTTTGTGCTTACAACTGCAAGTATTCTTTTCCTTTTGTTCCTAACATTCTTTTGTTATGTTCCTAAAATTCTTTTCCTTTTTCTCTATCTTTGTTAAATGCTTTTTTTGAAGAAATGAGATGAGGTTAAGGTCTCTCTTTTGCTCTTTGTACCCTTAGAAATAACAGCTAAATTATGATCTGGCTTTGACATAACAAGTCAGCTCTTAGAACTCCCATTACGGGACACCACCACGCAAAGATAAAGCAATCTACCTTCCTACACCTCCAGGGAGGTAAATGGGGTACAGTATTTCTAAAGCATTTTTTTTTCCTTTTTAAATTTTGTTTTGTCTTTTGAGAACTGAATATATCTTCAAGAGAAAATGAAACAAGATTTGCTTTGCTTTGCCCAAGGGTGGTGATGTACAGCAAAATCTATTTACGTGGAATACAATTTAGAAGTCTGGATGGCAACTAGACAGACCTTATTGATTTAAAACTCCCTGCACATGACAAAGGCGAAAGTTACTAAATAATAAAGTCTGGAACTGTTCCCCAGATATTTTAATTTACAGCTAAATTCCCCTCCTCTCTGAAATAGTCTGGCTGTATTCAGGTTGGTGGTGGAAATAGCAAAATGGGCTTCCACTGCCAGCCAGTTCCACCCACCCTGGCTGTTGTCTTGGGGCTTGCAAGTTATCCCAGACCAAAAGCATGCGAGGAACAATGTTAATTAAAAGTTGCACTCAAAGTGCCTATTCCTTGACCCTATTTTACTGTGCAGACTTACAGTCTTAGTCCTATAGATGTAGTCTAGTCATGCTTAATGCATTTCAGAATCACTAAGCAGAAGATGGAATGATTTTCTAAAACAGTTGTTTCATTTATCTCAGCATATGAAATAATAGGATTTGTAAACCTGACTTATAAGAAGCTTAAGTTTTTTCTCCTGTTTCATCTCGGGCCATAATACCACTTGCTAGCAAAAGCTGCCTCAAAGATATTGCACCTGAAAAAGATTTACTTTGAATTTCTATTTCCTTTATAGCTTAAAATGTGTTTTTAGTGAAAGGAAGCATACTTTCATCTGAACTTCTTGAATTGACTAAATTGCTTTCTTAGAAATTCACAGTACTGCTAATTATGGAAGGTTTGTGTGAAGATGTATAAAAATGCAAAGGTTATATTTTGAGAAGTCCAAACAATAACCATTGTTGGGAGTATGCTGTGTGAAGTTGGGATAAATACAGAAAATATTTCTACAGATGTGATGCTGTGTGACATTTTAAAGAGCTGCTGACTTAAATGAGACTTAGACATTCTCAAAAATGTTACAGATTTTGAATTAATATCAGACAAATAGTTGGCTTGCTACAGTGCAGTCAAGTTTACATGAAACTTTCATTGAACTGAGTTGAGTTCTATATTGAAAAAAGCAGAAAATTATAAAAATGTCAAAGATCATTTTCAAAGTCTTTAAATCTGCATTTAAAGACCATTTCTCATTTAATGTAATTAATGTCGGTGATGAAACATTTAAATAAAAAGCTCACAATTTGTTTTTCAACCCAAACATTTTTTTTCCATAAAAAGTAAGAAAATGTTTGAAAAAAAAGAAAAGAAGAAATATTTGTATGTTAAAGGCTTTTTCCTATTTTTTTCTGTTTTTTTTTCATTGATTAAAAAGCATATTTTCACAACACTGACACAGATAATAAGCCTAAGTCTGTCACCCTTAGTTATGCTGCTTCTCAGATTAACGAGCAATGGTAGCATCTGGTATTCAATCAAGACCTATTTTGTTTAATTCCTGCAAATCTGTGTTCAATTTTGCTCTGTTCCTTTTGGGGAAAAAAAAAAGAATAAAAATCATATTCTGGAGTATACTCTAGATATTATTTATTTTAAACTGGATTTAAATATATCTTCAGTTTCTATGTGTTTTTTCTATCTAGTAAACAAATGTACTCATTTATTTAAATCATAGAGTCATTATTAAAATCTCTCAACAATGAAAGAATTAGTCTTTTCTTATCATGAATAGAAGTTGCAAAATGAATCAAAAAGGCATCAGGAAATAAATTAGTATCTGGATAAACTTGTTGAATAAATGAATGTTGCTAAGAGCACCAGATGTGAAAAAGACAAAAGACTAATTGTCAGCTCCAGCGATGCTAAATAAATGTTTGACTTACTGAGTATAATGAAACACTGCTGTTAGTAGGAGTTGTGTGAAAATTGTTAGTTCTTGAATCCTTGTTCCGTGTTGAAAATACTGTTTAGGTGGTATGTTTTATATGCATAAATTATGCATATTTATATGTCTATTGATATACATACAGATCTCCAGGAAAATTTCTCGTATTGTAAGATTTTCTTTTATAATATACAAGTCATTTTTCTATAAACAAAATTGATTATACTAATATTAAGAGGTTTTAATTTTAAACTTCTACACAATGTCTAATTTGTCTCCATTAGTCATCATTTACTGGTAGATGAAGTGTCTTTTAAGAGCTACGGGGTGTCATTTGCAACCTCACAGGGCTTTGTAAACATTAAGTCTGAAAAATCACAATGGCTCTTCAGCTAGTTGAAATCACAACATGTTCAAGATGTTACAGAGATTCACCAAATGTCATATGACTAAATACTCATAAAGAAAGAAAGAAAGAAAGAAAGAAAGAAAGAAAGAAAGAAAGAAAGAAAGAAAGAAAGAAAGAAAGAAAGAAAGAAAAAGCCATAATAAGAACCAGCTGAGTCCTGTAAGCATAATTAACAGGAAGTGTGAAATCCCTTTTCCCCATTGCTAGTAATACGCAGTCCAAAAGACCTTCAAAATATGTCTTTGGCATATCAGGCATATTAATTCATACAGCTGAAGCAGAACAGAAAATATAAATAACTGTAAGGAGACTTTTTGGACATGACTGTCATTTCCTTAATGGTAGTAAAACAATGAAGTTAGAAACCTGTAAATATTTTCAATATTTTCCTATTAAAGAAAAGAGACTGCCTACAGGGGACAGGTTTTGGATAGCTGTCTGTATTAATGTTGTGAAAACACTAAGAGTACTCTCTAAAAAGAGAGAGAAGGGAATCTCTCATATTCTTTTGCTATTCTTTCAATAGTTCTGTGTTTCTGATTCAGTTTAAAACATAAAGCAGTTATTTGTTGGTTAGTGCACCCAAGCAGCACGAGACCAAGTGTTAGTGTGCTTGTTATGCTGAAGAGATACCTGAAGAGTCTTTGTTGCCCAGAAGATGCCAACTGGGAGGGGAAGAGCTAACCCCTGCTCCAGCATCAGCTCCTCCGCACTGATAAGGTATCTTCTGTCTTTCTGAGTTTCCCTTTAGATGTTCATTCTTTTCCATGTTGATATTTTTCCTCCTCAGTCTTTCAGCTATTGATGATCCCCAACTCCCTATCTCTGTCTGCGGTTTTACCCTTCTGATCTTGCATGGTTCTTTCTATAGAATTTTTTTTTTTGTGGCCATTTTCACAACTTAATTATCTTCCTCAGGAGCCTGGAACAATTTATGCAGTCAGGACATGTTAGATCTAGGCCAGACAGTAGGAATCAGTTCTGGGGTAGGTTTTAGAGAGGGTTACAGAGCATAAAAGTTATGTTTCTGTTAGATAATTTCAGTGTGCCAGGCTCAGAGAGGATGTAGAAGTTATTCCTCTGCTGAACGAAATATCTCCCTCTTTCAGCAATGCTTCTTGCAGCAAAAATGTTACATGTATGCTTTGTTCTTGTTTATGAGTGGAACTGAAAGAGAATATCTATAAAACCAGTGACGCAGTTTGGCACTGGCTACACAGCAGATGTCCAGATAGATGTGCTTCTGGCATCATGCAAACCAGAATTTGGAAAAATATCTCACAATCATCCTATGCTCTTGACTGATTCCTTATTAATTCAGTCCTAGATCAAGCCAGTACCCTAATCTTTTTACCCCCTGACCATCTCATGTAACACTTTTTATACAGGTAAGGTTTCTCTGTAAATAAACTAAACTAAATGCTGTTAAAAAAAAAAAAAAAAAAGACCATAGAGAAATAGTCACTGCTTATTTTGTAACCATACAGGTGCCTGGGGTTACTTATGCATTTTTTTCATTTAAAGCCTAATCACAGCAATTTGTGTCAGTCACGGAAGACTGCTTGGTGTGGATTCAAAATGCCATCTGCCCACCTACTCAGCATGTAACTTTTTTGTGCTGTGCATAAGAGTGCAAAATAAATGGATTTTAAGTTAGCATTTTAATGACTGCGATCTCTTACAGGCACAGAAAGCAACAGAATCGTTTATTTTGCATGCGATATCATGTATAACTTGAACAGAAACACTACAGAGGACATGGACACCCACAAGTCTATGTGGTCAGATGGGATCCACTCAAGGGTTCTGAGGGAGCTGAAAGAAGTGCTTGCCAAGTCATTCTTTATCTTCTATCAGAGTAGGTCCCAGACAACCGGAGACTGGCCAACGTGCCATCCATCTACAGGAAGGGTCAGACGGAAGATCTGGGGAACTACTAACCTGTCAGTCTGATTTTGGTGTCACGGAAAGTTATGGAGCAGTTCATCTTGAGGGCAATCACATAGCATCACAACAAGGGAATCAGGCCCAGCCAACATGGGTTCATGAAAGGCAAGTCCTGCCCCACCAACCTGATCTCCTTCTATGTCCAAGTGATTTGCCTAGTGGATGGGGGAAAGGCTGTGGATGATGGGTCTACTTAGACTTTAATAAGGCTTTTGACACAGTCTCCCACCACATTCTCCTAGAGAAGCTGTCAGCTCATGGCTTAGACAGGTGTACTCTTTGCTGGGTGAAGAACTGGCTGGGTGGCCAGGCCCAGAGAGTGGCAGTGAATGTAGTTAAATCCAGCTGCTGATCTGTCACGAGTGGGGTTGCTCAGGGGTCAATGTTGGGGACACTCCTCTTTAATATCTTTATTGATGGTCTGGATGAGGGGATTGTGTATCCCCACAGCAAAGTTACAAATAACACCAAATTGAGAGGAAGAGTAGATCTGCTTCAGGGTAGGATGGCTCTGCAGAAGGATCTGAACAGGCTGGGATGACAGACTGAGACCAGCTGTATGAGGTTCAACAAGGCCAAGTGCTGGGTCATGCACTTCAACCTCAATAACCCCATGAAGCGCTGCAGGCTTGGGGCAGAGTGGGTGGAGAGTCTGTGGCAGAAAAGTTTCTGGAGATGCTGGTTGACAGCCAGCTGAACATGAGCCAGCAGTGCGCCCAGGTGGCCACGATGGTCAATGGCCTCCTGGCTGGTATTAGGAACAGTGCAGCCAGCAGGGCCAGGAAAGTGATCATTCCACTGTGCTTGGCACTGGTGGAGGCTGGACCTCGAACACTGTGTTCAGTTTTGGGCCTCTCACTACAAGAAGGACATTGAGGTACTGGAGTGTGCCCAAAGAAGGGCAACAAAGCTGGTGAAGGGGTTGGAGCACAGACCTTACAAGGAGTGGCTGAGAGAGCTGGATTTATTTAGTCTGGAAGCAATAAGAGAGACATTATTGCTCTCAACTACCTGAAAGGAGGCTGTAGTGAGGCAAGCGATCAATCTCTTCTCCATAATATCTACCAATAGGACAATAGGAAATGGCCTCAAATTGTGCAGAGAAGGTTCAGGTTAGAAATTAGGAAGAATTTCTACATGGAAAGAGCGATGAAGCCTTAGAACAGGCTGCTTAGGGAAGTGGTGGCATCACTGTCCCTGTTAGTGTTCAAGAAATGTGTAGATGAGGCACTTATGGACACGGTTTAGCAGGTATGGTGTCGAAGGGTTTACAGTTGGACTCAATGATGTTAAAGTTCTTTTCCAACCATAATGATTCTATCATTCTATGGTATGTGAAGAGGGTCACCAAAGCATTCTTTGCCTTCTCTACCACTGCATGAAGTGTACCGAGGGAAATTCCTCAAAAGTATTTTTTAGGAGACATTAGTTGTTAAGTGGAAATGTAAGATGCTTCAGAACTAGGGGAGAATGAAGATCTAATATCTATGCTATTAATCTATCACAAATGGGTCTGAGGAACAATTTATTCACAGGAATAGAAAGGTTTGTATTGTCTTTGAGTTCTATATCATCATTTCTACTAAGATTATGACTACTTTGAGGAAAGAGCTAAAAATAACAGAGGATTTTTGAAGCTGAAGTGTGGTTTTGGTAGAAATCAGTTACTATTATCTCAGTTATGGTAAAGAAAAAATAGTGATCTCAAAATGGAGTGGTTGTTAACTTGAAGTGGCTCTTGCAGCTAGAACAGTTGGTTCAAGGAAATAACACAAGTTAATTTACCAATGTGTGAATCTATTAATATGATACATATGGCTTCTGCACTGCTTATCAATTGTTAAGAGATGGAATGAAAAAATTACACTTTTTAAAAAGTGATACTTCCAAAATTACTCAAATCAGAGAGTTTATTTTCTAGAAAAGAATAATATTTTCTATATAAGACTAAATCAAGGCTTAATGAATATTACCAAAGCTTGGCTGAAGAAATTGTAAATATTCTTTCTTCTCCTCTGGGAACAATTGTGTCTGTCTTTGCATTTTGGAGCTGTCTTTTCTTACATCAAATTAGTTTAATTAGCTCCTGCAAACTAAAGATAAAATAGGTTGCACAGCAGTCCCATCAAGAACAAATTTGGTCAATTTAGGTCATTAAGACCCTATCAAACTTGCACACTATTGCTGTTCTCAGAGGAAATTATTTTTTTTTTCTTTCACTTAGCGAAAGCTTAAAATAAGCAATTTGGATATCAAGAGGGAAGGGGAACAGTCTTAACTTTAAGACAAAAAAGCAAGGCTTAAAAAAAGGAGTTTCCATGAATAGAAACATAACAACATTACTCATCATAAAATCATTCATTTTCTCTAAGGTATATATATCCAAAGCAAAGAATGTTAAATTAGTTCCAGAAAAGCTTTGCTTACAACTGGTCCCTCAGCATCTCTCTTCTAGGTAATCCTCAGTGCATTCCTACTTGAAGCATAATGTGAAGGAAATCTCTCTGCACAGAAAGAACTATGAATCTAAAACTGGATATCAACATATTCTTTACATAGCATTGGAAGAACTCTATCAAGTTAGTACATGAACTGTTTGGAGTATTTTGATTTTAGCCTGATCCCTCTCTGCAGTGCATTTTTTTACATAAGCAGTTACAGACCTACAACTGACCCTTATTGTGGTCAGAATTGTTAATTCGCAATATCTAGACACAAAGAAATAACTGGCATATAAATGTAGGTCTAATAATTTAGGTCTAGAAACAACAGAGCTATCATAGGTGTTGTAGATGAATAGTTAAATTGCATTTTTCTGTCATACAGTGTGTGATGTTCTTTGCCTTAAGAACTAAGATAATTTTAACTTATGTTAATCTTCTTCATATGAAAGTTCCCTCAACACCTCTGTGTATGACTGCTCTGACCAAACAACAAAGCACCACACATTATCTGAAACTTACCATCCCTAAATGGTCCGGAATAGGGACTCTAACTGGCTACCATACCTTGTTTCAGTATGAGTAATTTAGGGTTTTGGTATCAGAAATAATACTTTTTCATTGATAATTACAACAATAATAATGGCAATTTGAGAGCAAAATAGCTAACCAGGGAAAGCATGCCATGGTTTCCTGGTCCTCTTATAGCTGTGTGATTCTTATTTGGAGAAACAAATGCCAACATCATCTTGCCCACAGAAGTATCAAAAGCATTTGTCAATGACAGAACAAGCTCTGCACTGTTTTGTATTCTCAGAATAATTAAACAGTGGAAAGTGAATTAACACAGGAAATGTTGTGTGTTCAAGGGATTTCTTTCTAGAAGTCTTTTACCTGGTTACACTACATACTGGTGAATGTTTTGATTTTACACCGGCCCTTTATAGCATTTCCCATATTATGTTTCACAAGCCAAAAGAAACTGCTGTATCACTGCCTTTTTTCCCCCCTGTTTACAAATACAGTTGCTTTCAGCTCATGTTTTGAAGGGATTTAGCTTTTAGCCAATTCCTCTGACCCCCAAAGGGGATGGAAGAATGATCTTCACAATGGTTTGAGCTTGATTCCTGAGCACAAGGGATTCAGCCAAACACAAAGTCAGTGAGGAAACACATGTGAATCAGCTGAGGAGAAATTTGCTCTGAGCCTTGACAAAGCATGAGATTAGCCTTGTAGGTTTGTGGGACTTTGCTTACTTTGAATTTTGGTAGTCTTTCATCTTCAGATGAAATATTTGAAAGGCAATTCATCCGGGAGGGCTGTGGTTCATCCATCTGTTTTGATCTCAAATTATGCGGCTGGGATCACTCGATTTTTCTCTCCCAAGAAAAGCAGCCAAGTGCCACTTGATTGCAACCTTTGCTCTGTGTAAGAGTTGCAGACCTTGACAGGTCTCCTAATGGACCTGTCCTGAATCTCATTTTCCGTATATCCTAGGCACTTTCATACCCTGCCTTTGGCAGCCTTGTCTTTTTAATGCCCTGATCTCTCCATTGATCTTTGTGAAAAGTGTGTTTACTCACTTGCTCAGTCTCCCATGGGTGTCTGCAGTGGCCCAGGCATAACTTTCTTTACTGTAGGGCCTTCTGCACTCCTTTCCTGTCTTGGTGTTCTTGCAGGAGTGCAGCTCCAGCTCCACGGACTTCCTCCTAGGGCCTCTGCATTTGCAGCTGCTCCTGCATGTCCTCCAAGTAGACTGTGCAACCTGCAGCCTGAACACCGCAAAACAGGTCCCCATAATCCCCTCAACATGTTCATACTCCAGAAACTCTCTGTCCATATCTTTGTGTCCTGCTGGATTCCAAAACACAGAACATCTTGTCCCCTGGAGAGGTGAAGAACTGCCCAGGCTTAGCCTCCACTTAAATCTCAGCCCATGGTGGCCAACTTGAGGATTTCCTCCAGGGATTGCTGGACATGGGCACATTCACATCACAGTCCACAGCTCATAACATTCATACAACATAACATTCTCATAACGTTTCTACAACAAAAAAGGAAACCTTGGCACCCCACATGCTTCAGGTCACTATCTGCCCTCCAGCTCCCCTAGATCTTCTTGCTGGAGCTGTATTTTTCCCCTCACCTCTTCCTCTATGTTCTGATTGCCTGAGGCTCCACCAATTTGTTGCACTTCTCCATCTTTTCTTCATAGTGCCCCATCGTCCACTGTATGTTCCTGTGTTTCATTTTCATTGACCACTTTCCCCTCCGAAGAAGAATTGACACTTTGGACTAGTGTCACATCTAGATATGGACTAGTTTCCCACACTGAAACAAGAAAGACATAAGATTTTTCTCTCCCTCACATGCACAATATGCAGTACATCCTATGGTTACTTATACAGCTCTTTGACCACTTGTATTCCCAGTAGTCTGAACACCTGTTTACTTTTCATCCTGTTACTCCCTTTTAGCATCTCTTCCGTGTTATTTCTGCTTGTCTTCAATAGGAAATGTTATGACAGTTGATTAAGGAAAGATGTGAGAAATAAACCCATCCCTAAGTGAAATTACATAACTGCAATAGTACCTACCTTCTTCCAGAGCAGGACAAAAGCCTCCACAAACAAATACCCAGGAAAAGCCACAACCTTTGCATGCCTTTGGTTTGAATATCAACAAAAACTTATGTGTTTGGATAAAGGTTTCTTCTGTTGCAATTGTTTTATTTCCTAAAGGAACACTGCTGTTTTTAATGTAGCATATTTCTCACCATTTTCCAGTTTCCAATGACTTTACTGAGGTTACTTGAGGCTATATTTTTTTATGAGTACAACAAAGCTCTAAAACCAATTAGCTATTAAATGTAGACTTTACGCAGTTCAGAGAAGAATCTGTCTTTCCCTTCTCTCCTTTCCTTTCTTATTTTTCTTTCTCAGCTTCATAGCCAAATATTTGAATTACAAGGCAGAATATGTAGAATTTACCATAAAATCTAGGATCTATCATGAAAGAAAAGAATTGCACCTGTTACTACTTTGTATTTTATTGTCCTGTATTTCATATTTAATGCATTCTTAAGTCCAAAGCACCTTATAAACACTTCAAAGTTAAGAAAAAGCTATTGCTTTGTTTTTTAATACTTCATGTCTGATAGCATCAGAACATTCCAAAGTGCTTTAATTAAACAGAAAAAAATAAAAAGTAAAACTTCTGATATTTTGTATTATTCATTTTGTGTTACACTTCTCTTTAATACACTAGAATTACAAATAGAAGATACAGAAATTTGAAAAAAGCTTCAGTTTGACGGTTGGTTTTAAGGAATTTTGAAATGAAGCTACAAAGGGCCAGGCCACATGGAAAGAATATAGACACATTGTCAGAGAATGCAGGGATGCAACGAGGAAGGCCGAGGCTCATGTGGAATTAGAGTTAGCAAGGGATGTCAGAGACAACAGGAAGGGCTTCTATAAAAATGTCGGCAGCAAGATGAAGACTAGGGAAAATGTCAGTCCTCTACTGAATGGCAGGGTGCCCTGATGATGGAGGATGCAGAAAAGGCAGAGTTACTAAATGTCTTCTTTGCTTCTGTTTTTACTCCTAAGGCTAGCCCTCAAGAACTAGAGAGACTAGGTAAAACGAGATAAACATAAGAGAGAAAGACTTTCCGCTGGTCGAGGAGGATTGGGTTAGGGGTTACTTAAATCTATGGGCCTGGATGGGATGCGCCCAAGAGTGCTGAGGGAACTGGCAGGGGTTATTGCTCAAC